>PJAB01001275.1:0-15791 GCA_002887195.1 Chrysochromulina parva
CGTGGGCGGGCTCACGATATCGTGCCGGCACGATATCGTGGGCGCGCCCACGATATCGTGGAATTTCACGATATCGTGCCCCCGCCCAGGACAACGCACGTTCCCGTAAAGTGCTATGGATCAGATCGTGATCGTCTATCCGCGACGCGTGATTCGTAAATAAACACGACGAATTACACGAGCACGGTGGGTGCTTGGCCACACTTCGCACCGTTTTGAAGGGGATTCAGCTCCGGAGGAATGCGGTGTGTCCGGTCCGGTTAGGAGGGTGGCGCTCTGTGATAGCACGCGACGCCTCCGAGCGTGATGAGACAGCCCGCGGCACTCCAAGCCGAGATCGGGTTGCCAAAGATGGCAATGGAGACGCCGATTGAGAGGACCACCTTCACGTTCCCGAGCACCTGCAAGCTCACAGCCGAAGTGCGTTTCGTCACGACGAGGTTGCACAGATTCAGCAGGAAGGCAACCACGCCGGAGACGAGCACAAGTGCCCAACGGCGCGTGGACCCCTCGCCTCGAAGTCGCGGGTCGTAGAGTGCGCCGTGCTCGACGAGCGCCGCGTACAGCCCGAGTGGCGGCAGGCTGCAGCCGGCCATGTGATGAAGGAGGGTGAGCTCGTCGAGCTTGTCCTCTGGCTCGGTAAGCAACCGTCCTTGAAGGATCGATTTGACACTACGAAGGAGTGTGGCCGCCACGACGGCGATGAAGCCGACCCAATGGAAGTTGACCTCGCCCGCTGTGCACATCATCACGCCGCCACACATGGGCACCATCGAAAGGTACGCCGGCATCGAATACCTCTTGCCCGTTATTGCGTACATGAGCAGAATGGTGAAGAGCGGACCGGCGGCCGTGACCATCTGAGCAAAGGAGACGAAGATGTACTGCAGGGCGATGTTGCCACACGCGACACTCGCGCAGAAGGAGAGGCTCAACTTGCGCACTTTGGCGAGCACGCGACGAGGGATGGGCTTCGCATCAGGCCGGCGCATGAAAGTCATCAATGCCACAGCGGAGAGCACCCAGCACTGGACCATGTGCACTATCGTCAACAGCACCGGGTACTCGAAGCCATCGCGCAGCACCCAGCCGTTGAGGTTGCCGATGGCAACGTTGAGAGCAAACCACGAGACCACGGGCCCGATCACGTGCTCCGACGGCATCGCATTCATCGTCGCGTGCTTTCGCGCATCACGAGCGCACCCGCCGTCGCGGGCAGCCGATGTGTTATCAACAGTCCGAAACCGTAATTGAAGAAGTGCCGAAACGGAGCGAGAACCCGAGGCGTGCCAACGCAGTCCGTACCTGCCCAACATGCCGCGGTGTACCACCCCGTATGCAACACGTGAGGACTCGCACCCGGCGCCGCGCTTCGGCCAAAAGACCCTGAGAGGTGGACGATCCGTCATCCGATCAAAGTCACCACTTCTCCGGACTCCGCGCCCCACGCTACCCCCTCGTACTCTGCGTACTGGCGATTGCCGAGGCGTGTGCGTACACCACGGCATGCTCTGCTCATATGCCCCATTCACATACCTTCGGCCTCATGCGAAGCCCACTCCTCGCAATGCATCGACCTCATACTGCATCCGATCGTCCGTTGCGTGCATTGCGTCATCTGCAAAGGTGTCTGACTCGTCAAAGCCGAAGTCCTCGTCGCCGTACCCGGGTTCGTCGTCGCTCTCCGGCTCGTAGACTGCAGCCGAGCGAACGTTCTCGGGTGGGTCGCCAAGACGACGGCCGGCATTCAGGGCCGAGAGAACGTTCTCGGGAGGGTCGTCGAGACGCGGACTCGCGAAGGCCGATCCGGCCGAAGAAACGTTCTCGGCAGCGTCCTCGCCGAGACGCCGACCTTTCAATGGCGGCGGCCGGGGTCTTGGGCTGGGTGGGGGAGCATCGGGGCTGGGCGGCGGCGGAGGCGACGGCTCGGGTGGGATCGGGTTCGGAGGAGGTGGCGAGTAGCCGCCCGCAGGAGCAGGGGGCAGAGGTGGCGGCGGCAGTGGCGGTGGTGGAGGCGGCGGCGAAGGCGGGAGCGAAGGCGAAGGCGGAGGAGGCGGCAATGGCGGCGGCGAGGGCGGTGGCGGGCGAGTTGGAGGCGGCGGCCGATATCCGCCCAAGGGCGCCGGCGGCAGCGGCGGCGGCCGAGAGGGAGGCGGTGGCGAGGGCTCTGGCGTCCCAGGCGAAGGAGGCGGGGGTGGGCTGGGCTCCGGACTTGGTGGCGGGCGCGGAGGCGGGCGCGGAGGCGGCGATGCGGGTGGATCGGGCGGAGGAGGTGGGGGGGGCGGCGATCGAGGTGGCGGCGCCGGCGGGGGAATTTTGGGAGGCGCTGGAGGAGGCGCAGGCGGCGCATCGGGAGGAGAGGGTACCGGAGGCGGAGAAGGTGGTCGCGGCGGGCTGAACGGCACAATCGTTGGTGGCGATTTCGGTGGCGGCGAGGGTGGCGGAGGCGAGGGTGGTGGCGGGCGAGGTGGCGGCGGTGGGGCGGGCGGTGGGGGCGGACTTGGGCTCGGGAACGGGCTCGGCGACGCCTCGCCGGGCGGCGGGGGCGGAGAGAAGGGCACGACCCGCGGGGGCGGGAAAGGGGGCGGCGACGGCGGCGGCGACGGCTTTGGGCTGGGCGGCGGTCTCGGTGGTGGAAATGGAGGCGGTGGCGGGCTCGGCGAGGGCAAGGGCGGCGGCGGCGGCGGCGGCGCGTGCGGGACAATCTGCGGAGGCGGCTCCGGCGGCGGCGATGGCGGCGGCGATGGTTTTAGGCTGGGCGGCGGTCTCGGTGGTGGCCTCGGTGGTGGTGGCGGGCTCGGCGACGGCGGTGGCGGAGGCGGGCTCGGCATAGTCTGCCCAGGCGGGGGCGGCGAAAATGGGACGATGATCGGGGGCGGCGAGGGCGGGGGCGAGGGCGGCGGGAAAGGTTTCAGGCTCGGAGGAGGGCACGGCGGGGGCCTGGGCGGGGGCGGTGGGCTGGGCGACGGCGGCGGCGGACGGTATATGCCGGGAGGCGATGGGGTTGGCACCATTCCTGGCGGAAAGGCCGGTGGAGGGAACGGTGGCTGCGGCGGCCGCGGCGACTGCGCGAGGCGAGGTGGCGCGAACGGCGGCGCGGGCGGCGAGGGCGGCGCTGGCGGGCTTTTTGGAACTTGATTGGCATACGGGTTGGGGTCGTACTCGGGCGAGAGCGGATCGGTGGTCGGCTGGTAGCCGACTGTGGCTCCGTCGCCACCGTACATGTCGGAGCGCCCTCCCTCGTTCGTGCCAATCGGGTAGTTGGCGCCCTCGATGCACAGAGTCGCCTCGCATGCCTCCGGCCGTCGCACAGAGGTGAAGCGGTTGAAATAGCGGCAGGCGATGGGGCAGTAGTCAGAGGCTCTGTTGCCAAAGGAATCCTGCGCGTGGAAGAGCACGCACCAAAAGTAGCCCAGATTCTGGATCACGCCACCGTCCATCCAAGCCGTCTCGGCGATCGCGCAACAGCTGGGAAAGTAAATGTGCGACCGCTGGATGACGGCACTATGGGTAGAGTTCCCCTCCGTGACGTTTACGTAGGCGTAGCCCGACCACAGGCGACTATCGCACGCCGGGGGCGACTCGGGCGGTCCGATGGGCGGCGGCGGCGGCGGCGGTGCCGTCGGGGGCGGTGGCGACGGCGGCGGCGATGGCGGCGACGAAGGCGATGGCGGTGGGCTTGGGGGCACGGGTGGAAGCGGCGGCGGACTCGGTAGGATGCGACAGCGCGCGATGGCGACGGTGATGTCAGCATCCCACACACATCGGCCCGGCGGTGGATAATTTTCTAGCCCAGGCTGGTCGGAGCTCAGGTAACGGATGACAGCTCCCGACTCACCAGGATAAAAGTACATCACCGCGTCGCCAACGCCGTAGCTCGCTAGCGAATCCTTGCGAAAGTACTCGAAGCCATCTGGTGACCGGCAGCAGCCCTGCGCCGAGGTGATACAGCTGGCTGGCATCGGGTCGTACTCGTCAGTGTTCGCCGTGGGAATGCCGTGGCACGTCTGGCACTGCACTTCTGTGAGATCGTACTGACAGTCGTACACAGTGTTGCGGATGGTCCCAAACTCGGCGAGAACGTAGTAGACACTGCCTCTCAGAAGCAAGAGAATCTCGAGGCGCATGCGCCAATGCGCTGGCGCCAACCGGCCGGCCATCACACGGCCGACGCAAATCACCGTGCAAAGAAGGCTCTCTGGCGCGGCCGAGAAAATGGGCGAAAGCCCCACTGGTTGGGGAATGCGCGATTGCCTCCGTCATCGAACGCCCTGTAAGGTGGAAGCTCGCGCCGCGAGCTTACACACCAGCGAGTAGCGCGCAGGGACTCACAATTGTCAATTCGGTTCACAATGTTTAATTGATCGGTTGTATTTAGCGGAGGCTCTACGCTCAGGGTGGCTCTAGTGTATGGTAGTGTTGTGTGTGACGGTCGAAGACGAAGTACGAAGTCCCGCGCCATGGCGGTCGGCGCACGAGGGAGAAACGAGGGAGCAGGGACGACGAGGCTGGTGACCTTGGGCTATCCGTATCTCCCCCTAGCCCGCATCCTTCTTGAACGTGGACACCATTCCGCAGGCGTTGTGCGTTTCGTGTTTTGTCGAATGTTGGGGAGCATACACCCATAGTCCAAAGATGGCAGGGCCCGCCTCCTCCCCAACCCTTGCGACTCGCCCATCTGGGAATCTCCGAAGGAGCGTTTCAGGCACGCCGCGGTCGGTGTGTCGCACGTGCGGCCAGACCTCGTAAGTGTAGATGGCTCGGTGAGCAAAGTGCGGTCGGTCAGAGAAACGACGTAGGCTAAAGAGCGTCGGATCTGTAGGATGCGGCTTTGCCGGGCGGTTCCATGACTGAACCCTGGCGTCGAGACGGTCGTAGTTGAAGAGCTTCACGTATCGCACGCTCGTGTCGTGCAGAAGCCGCCACGTGATGCCCGAGACGTTGATCGTTCGAAACATGAGCACGTCGTCCTGTGCGACAAAGACAAAGGGCGTGCCGCTGGTGGCATTCATTGCAGCCCACAGCCCAACAGATTGGTGCAGGAAGCGCTCATGCTCAACGAGTTCCAGTCCAGGCATGGAGGTGGTCAAGGATCGAACTGCTGCCTTCTTGACTGAATACTGCTGCCAGACCTTATCAGTTGTCTGCGGCGAACGCCCGTCGAAGACGACCACAATTCGTGCACCCGGAAGCAAGGCACGCGTTTGCTTGATCACACCGACGAGCGAATCCAAGCACGTGCTGTTGTCGCGCTTGCGAGGCGCGGTCGACACGTAAGCCGTGTAAAGGTGGTCATACGACGTACCAGGCTGGTGGTCAGCGAGCATGAGCGAAGGGCTCACGGCCTGTCGCGGCATCACGTCTCCGCTCTAACGGCGCTACGTAGTCGCCAAGTCGCGAGCCGCGCCGTTGTCCGTCGGGATCGCCCCGCGTGTCCCGCCAGGGGCCGAGGGCGCTCTGTGGGGAAAACAGTGGAGCGGCAGGCGGGCATACCGGTACATCAAATCAACCCACTGGAGGTCCACGACCCTCCTCAACATCTATCCTGCGCTCTACCAAGTTCCAAAAAGGTCGCCAAGTATTAACAGTTAGGTTCACAGCACACACACAATGAAGCTGGAGACTGCTCCTAAGGCGAAGCTTCTACTTGTGGTGGCCGCAGCTCTCATACGAGAGCGCCGTGTACTGATCGCGCAGCGGCCGGAGGGTAAACGCCTCGCTGGCCTTTGGGAATTTCCCGGCGGCAAGCTGGAGCCCAATGAATCGCCAGAGGCAGGCCTTGCACGTGAGTTGGCAGAGGAATTGCAAATCTCAGTGGACCTAACAGCGTTCACGCCGTTGGCGTTTGCATCGAGGTCGGAGGAGAATTTCCACCTGCTCATGCCGCTCTACTCCGCGTACTCTTGGGACGGCGAGCCTGTGGGTGCGGAGGGTCAGAATCTCCGCTGGGTCACAGCCGACGAACTCGAGGAGTTGGTGTCGAAATCGCTGCTGCCAGTTGCGGACGTGCCGCTCGTACCTCACGTCAAGAGGTTGCTGCTTGAGCGATAGTGACCGTGTGAGTTCCTGCGTGTTGCCCTCGCACTCTTTCGCCCACATTGGTGAGTGGTGTCGGTGCCGCACATTTTAATCGTCACACCTCCCGTTCCCGGCTTCGAGTTGTTGTTTAATTATATTTCGTGCCCCACTCACGACCCGTCCGCACCCACATTATTGGGTCAATACGATGGCTCTCACGCGCCCGCACGCCTAGAAAGAAGGTATCTGTGTTCCGTCAAGTATTTCACGCTGATCGCGTCGTCCGCTCTCGCGGTTTCGCTCCGTATCGCCCTCGCCCTCTCCTCCGTGGGCACCTTGCATGGCATGCTGTGTGGCAGCTGCTCAACTCTCGCCGCCTGCCTATTTGAGCATCTCGAGCAGATCGGACGCGATTTCATGCGTCGCCTCGGGCGTGGCGCATGCACGGGCGGCCTCGGACATTTCCTCAAGCTGCTGTGGGTCCTGGATCCACTTGCGCACCGTGCGCGCGATCTGCTTGGGACGGCGGCTGTACTCGCCGAAGCCGTTGTCGGTCACGAAGGGCACATTGCCCGCCTCCTGCCCGGGCAGGAAGGAGGAGAGCATCGTCGGGACTCCGCGGATTGTCGCCTCGGCAATGGTGCCTGGGCCCGCTTTCGTGATCATCACATCGGCGCAGCTCATGTAGTCGCTCATCTTGCTCACGAAGCCGCGCACCTGCACGTGCACGTCGCCCCAGTCGCGCGCCTCGAGCTGCGAGCGCAGCTTGTGGTTCTTCCCACACACGGCGACCACTTGAGCGCTGCCTGGGATGTGTCGGCGAAGCTCGTTGGCAGTGGCCTCGACTATGCGACCGAGGCTGCCCACGCCATCGCCGCCGCCGACGACGAGGACCGTCTTGCGCGTCGTGTCGAGCCCGAGCTCGAGGCACAGCTCCTCACGCGGGCGTGGCGCCTGCCAGAATGAGGGGCGTACCGGAAGGCCGTGCTGACGAATCTGCTCACTCGAGAGGTGACGACGAATCGCCACCTTGCGCACCGCGTCGGAAGGGATGAAGCAGCGGTCGACCCGTCGGTCGAACCACCAAGGGTGCGCGGAGCCGAGGTCGGTGACCACCGTCGCAAAGGGCACCTGGCGCCGGCCGCCACCGAGCTCCTCGAGCACTCTCAGCGGGACAGTCTGCGTGAGCGGGTGGAGCGACACGACGAGGTCGGGGTCATGCTCGCGGATGCAGCGCTCAAAGTCGGGCTTGCAGAAGAGGTTCGAGAAAAAGTTGACAGTGTGCATGACGGGCACGATCGACGTCGCGTGGTACGAGTACTTCCACATCCACGAGTTCTTGGCCATAATCTGATAGCCACTCACGAAGGTGTTGAAGGGCCACCTGCAGTACTCGGTGAAGACGTCGACGATGCGCACGTCGTTCTCGCCGGGGCGCAGGCTCTCCATCATGGCCTCGAGCGCCTCCGCCGACGCGCGGTGCCCGCCGCCCGTGTCTGAGATGAGCATCAGCACGCGCCTCTTGCACCCACGCGCCGGCGGCGCCGGCTTGTGGGTCGCTGGCCGTATTGCCGTCACGAGCTGCACCTCGTCGGCGGTGTTCCGCAAGCGCCACGGCCGGCGCAGCGGCCCACGTACATCGGCCGATACCACATTGCTCGCATCGCCCGCATCTGCCCTCCGAGGGCCACGGCACTGCTGCCAGAGTTGCCGAGGCACTGCGAGCGGACTAACGTGGTCGGCCTGGACTGCCGTTTGACTGTCGCGCTCGACGGTGCGGCTCGCGAGCTGTACGCCGCCATTACCCTCGCCACGGGGACTCGAAAACCACGTCGCCGCCCCGCATAGCTGCACTAGTGCAAGCAGGAACATCACAGCATGCCGAAATGGAAGAGGCATCTACGCTCCGTCTGCCTCGTTCGGAAGCAGAGCCTTGCTGGGACGATCGCTGGGCCCTGCTCACTTGGATCTCCGCACCGGAGCCTGTGCTCCGTCATTCCAGGCTCCATTCCGCAGCGTGAATGATGTGTGGGGTTTCTGGTACGCTTCTTCGAAGCCTTTGAGAGCCGTACTGGTACGCTCGTGCGGGGAGGCTGAGGATGGTACTCGGCGAGCCCGGTACAGCATGTCCTTAGATACAAAGCATGTCCTATTTCGTATGTTTAGAGTGCTACCGCTGGCTTCCCCACCCCCTTTTGTCGTTTCTCGTTTCTTACTTTAGTCACTTTAGTTCTCTAGACTCAGTTTCTCGTTTCTTACTTTAGACACATGAAGGGTTCCTGTACAAGGTACAAACCGCTTTCACCTTACCAGTACTTGTGACGATGCGACACACACCGCCCGACACACACGTCGAAAATCGGGCTCCACCGCAAAATCCTATCGATTCGCGCACGCACTAATTTCACGCTGGCGGTTAATCTCTGAGGCTTCCCTCCCGGTATTCAGACGAAACCGGGGGTGGGGAAGAATACAGAATACACATAGAAATACACATGCGTGCCGCGCGCGGTAAGGCTGCGACGCTGTAGCGTGTACGCTGTAGCGTACAATAAAAGGGTAAACGCAAAACCGCTAAACGGCCTAAAGCAAAAGAGCTGTATACGCAGAACCGCGGCGGGACGGCGCGCGCAAGACGGCCCGCAATTGGTTCAAGTATAAGTCGAGCGTTATCGTATTAAGTTCTAACGTCGAAATGCTATCCAAGCGGTGTATCGAGGCATCGAGGAGATGTGCTCGAATTCCTAGACCATCTCATAGACGAGTCTTGCGGAGCGACGCGTCGGACGCCAACCGTAACTGGGCTGAATGGTGGGCTCAGTGCTTGACATGCAGCGGTGCTTGGGGGGGGGCTGCGATGGCTGTCAACGCTCGAGAAGACGACGGGCGTCTTCGCGGACAATACCACCGGCGCAGATTGCCACTGCGGCCGCTGGACGGTCCTGGGATGTTTCCTAAGCAGCATGCTCGGCGAAGGACTCGGCTCGGGCATGGCCATACGCATGGGCATGCGCATGGGACTCGGGGCGCGTGGCTCGTACGTGCAAGGTACATCTTCGTGTCTGATCTCTGCGTCGATGCCTGTCGAAGGAATTGCTTCGCCGGCAGGCGCGGCGGCACTTGGCAGCGTCATCGGCAGCAACGGGATCCTGAACGAACCGTTGAGTTGATACAACTTAGGTCGACGAGGCGAGTTTGGCAGAGACGCTGGTGTGCGCAGGTGCGCCCGTCGCGGTGAAGGCGTGAGTAAGACGGCGCTGCGTGCGTGGCTTGGAGGACTCTCGGGAGCGCTGCTTTCGTCCTTCCACCATGCGCTCCTCTCGACGCTATTCACCATGCTGGCACGCGATTCGGGCTTCGACGGCCGCGAGACACCTCGGGACGAGAAGGGAGGCGAAGAGGGGGTGCGAGGGTCACTGAAGCCTAGCGACCGCCGAGGCGAAGCTCGCGCAGTCCACAACGAACTCCGCGGCGTGACGAGGGGGCTGAAACTGTTCTGGGCCGAGGGCGCCGTGGCGGGTTGGTCACTCGAGAATATCATCGGCTCTAGCTTTCTTTGCTTCAGTGGTGCGCGGGACGGTGGCCTGAGGACGGTCGTTGCTGCTTTGACGCTGGGCTCAAAGGAAACGCCAGGGGTCAGCAGCCTCGCGTGCGCCATCGGGCACAGCGTCGACAGTGCCTCCATGGGCTCCCAAAAAACGCCGAGCAGCTGGCCACTTCCGAATTCCCACTTGCGTACGGGGTACTTGCCGGCTTTGTCCTCCTTCCCAATATTGTAGAAGTGCTCACGATAAAGGTCCGGCCCAGTCCACTTGGGCTTCAGCCCAGCTCGTCGTCGCTTGCCATTAGCCTTACGCGCCAGCGCTCCGCGTATGTGGGCTTGCACAAGGGCGGCTGCTTGGTCGTCGAGTTCATACTCGGCCTCTCGTGCGGCAAGCCGCTGCTCCTGCAGCCCTCTAGCCCCGCCGCCTCCCTTAGCCTCGAGACGCACCACATTTTTCTGCAGCGTCTCGAGCTCAGCGAGCTCCTCGGGCGTCAGCTCGCCCGCCGCCTGCCGTCGCTTGAGCTCGGAGAGTCGAGCTTGGGCCGCGTTGAGCTCGGCGGCCTCCGCCGCGCTGAGTCCGCCACCGACACGCAAGGGCTTGCCGTCGGCGTCCAAAATGACACCGCCCGGGCCAATCTTGCCGCCAGGGGGCACGCGTGGGTCTCTTGTGCTGCTAATGCTACGGCCACCGGGCAGAACGCCATCGACGGACGCATTACAGAACGCCTCGATGATTTCCAAATACGCGCCCAGCTCAAGCGAGGGAACTGTCAAATCGACGAGCGCGTACATGCTGTTCATAAACTGCCTCTCGTTCATCCGCCCACTTTCGCTTCTGTCTGCCCACTCCTCGTCAGCGGTCTCATCAACCTCCTCTTCATTGTACTCTTCATCGTCGAGCAAGACGTGGAAGACATCTCGGTTGATGCGCTTGTACTGTTCAAAGGTCAGCGTGTCCGAACGGGTCTTGGCGATCTCGGCATCCCACCATGCCTGTAGACCCCGGACGATGCGTGGGTGTTGGCGCAACTTGCGCCTCTTCAAGAACGCGTCAAAGGTGTTCAGCTCCTCGTTCGCAAACTCAAGGCCGGCCTCAGCGGCTGATGCAACGGCCGAGCTGTGCTGTCTGCGCGCCATCGCACGGTCGAGCCAATTCAAACCCCCACTCTTACTGCCGAGAGCCGCAGACAGCATGACCGACATGGCACACCTTTTCTGTTACAGTCCCTCGCCCGCACTCCTCGACAGGGAACACATAACTTTTTCATGTCGCCGGCGCGCGCGCCCCCGAACGCGGAACGTGTGTATGTAGTAATCGGGTTTTCTTTGGTTCAACGTACCGAACCTTACGCGCCGAGTTCGGTCCGTTGAACGTGGAGGAGGGCATGGACAGGTGGACTCACGCCACCGCGTGGAGGTGAGGCCCAGATCGTATGCTCTCTCTCTATCCGCTCAGGAGTACGAATCGGGCACGTCAAACGTGTGCATCTGGCTCTTTTCGTGGCCGTGATGCAGCAGCAGCAGCCCCGTTGACGGGACGGTGTTCCAGTTGAGCGCGAGCGTCACGTTGTTCGCGCGCAGCCCGTAGCCCTGGTCAGTGAGCGAGTACTTGTTGGCCACGGAGCTCGAGCGGATCCACGCTTGGCTCGGGTGTGAAATGATCTGGTCCCACACGACGACCTGGTTGAGCGTGTTCGCCTCCGTCTCGTACTCGGCCGTCACGTACACGAAGAGCTGCTTCACGTTCCAGTTGAACACCGAGCGCAAGTCGGCGTCAATCTGCAGCGAGAGGATGGCCTGATCATGGCCCGCGCCCTGGATCTTACGCCTGCGTGCGGCCGGCGACAGTCGGACAGGCGTGATGAGACGGGCACGAGCACGCGCGAGACGGCTGTGGCGATTGCGAGCGCGCGCTGCGGCCGCGCCAGCGTCGCGGCTGGCACGCGCGAAGAGAGGAGTCGCGCACAGCATGATCTTTTTGAGCGAAAGGTTTATCCTCGGCTCAGGCTTGTGGAAATAGGTGGTGCCCGCAGCGATGAAGGCAAGGAAGCCCAGAACGGAGAGCGCGTAAAAGAAGATGGCATTCAGTCGCTGCCAGAACGTGTGCATGACTGTCTCGTGGTCTTCGTACTTCGTAGATGTGAAACACAAGGAAGCACGGGCGTCATGGTGGGCGTGCGCTCAGAACAGCGCAACGAAGCGGCCTTTCAGATCCCCACGCAGACGTGACACAATGAAAACGCCCCCAACGTGCGATCGTGACTTCGACGGAGTCTCTGATGTCGAAGAACTCCATTCGTCATTCGCCCGGCGTCCACCTCAAACCTCTCCTGCCTCTCTCGCCGCCTGTGCTCGATGACAACCTCCGGTCCACGCGCGCGCGCGCACGGCGTGCGCTTCTCAGGCGACCGCCTCGCCGAGCTCGAGCGTTCTCGAGAACTCCTCCTCGGTGAACGAGAGCAGCGTGGCCGCCTCGACGTGCAGCTTCTGCCGCTTGAGCACGTCGATCAGCTTCGACTGCTTCTTGAACGCAAGTAGGAGCTCGGAGAGCCGCTTTCGAAGCCTCGTGTTCTCGGCCGCAAGGCGCGCCGCCTCCAAGCGCGCAGTGCCGCCCACCTCTTCGCGCTGCTCCTCGGCTTGCTTCAGCTGCGTCTTCGCCTTTTGGAGCTCCTCGAGCGCTCGATTGAGCCGCACCTGTGGGGAGAGGACGCCGTGGTGAGCACTTGCATGCGAGGCGGGCGGGAGAAGTTTGGGAGCTCTTCGAGCGCTCGATTCAGCCGCACGTCTTTGGTGCGTTGGTCGCCTGCTTGGCTCCGTTCACGCCGCGCATTCTCGTCACTGTCCTTGCGCAGAAGGCTGAGCTCCCTCTCGAGCGCCTCTGCACGCTTCATCTCCTCCGCCATCGCCGCACGCTCCTTTTCGAGCGTGTGCTGCGTCGAGCGCTCCGCACGCTCGGCCCGCCCGACACGCTGCTGCAGCTCGCGCGCCATCGTCTCCGCCTCGGCGAGGGCGCTCGTCTTGTCGGCGAGCTGCGCACGAAGCCGCTCGACCTCCTCCAGCGTGACGGTCAGCTGCGCCTTCTGCAGCCGCAGGTCCGCCGCGCTCCCCAGGCCGGCAGCGTCGGCGCCCACGGCGGTGCCCACGGGGAGTGGCGGCGGCGGCTCCGCGCCGAGGCTGGGGCCGCCGCTCGCGCTCGCGAGGCGGTTCGTCGAGGTCGACGGCGGGCGCACCGAGGAGGCGGATCCCAGACGCGCAGCAGCCGTCGGCACGCCGCCGCTGCCACGAGCAGAATTCGGACGCGAACCGGCGGCCGAGGGCCGAGGGCCGCGCGCAGAGCCCGGATCCGTCGGAGTCGTCGACGGTTCCGGGTCGGCAGAGGCGCTGGCTGCCTCGGCCGCGGCCTCGGAGCGACGCAGCTCACGCGAGAGGCGCATCGAATCCACGCTCGGCGTGCCCATGCGCGCGAGGCGTTCCTCCTGTTCGCGAGCTGTCTGGCTCGCCTGCCGCATAAACTGCTCCTTCTGCTTGTCGAGCTTCTCGTTGAGATCCCTGCGACATTGGAGCGCGTGCGATTCGTGGGTGAGCGGCGGCTGCTGACACAAAGGGGGGTTAGTGATGACGATGCGCACCGCAGCTCTTGCTCGCGCAGCCGGTGCGCCTCGTCCGACATCGCGATAGGCAACTTCTCGGTGGCGCACGGATGGCTCCCGCCACTGAGCGAAGGCTACGTCCATTCACAGTGAAGACAATCAGCACCTCGATCCTGCAGTAGGCGGTTGAGTGTTCACTTGGCAAGTGGAGTTGTTTTGACGAACCTCAGTGTCCGAAGCTCATGAAGCGGCCGACGCTGCTCATCAGCGTCGGAGTCCTCCTCCTCGCGCTCCACACAGAGGCAGCGCTGCCGTCAGCTGGGCGCAGGGCGACGACAACGATGGTAATGCCAAGCAGCCGCAAGCGCGCCGGGCTGCAGGTCGCGGCGGGCGCCGCGCTCGGCTCGCTGCTCCAGGGCTTCAACACGGGCGTGATCGCGGGCGCGCTTCTGGGCATCAGCAGCGAGTTTGGGCTGGCGGCGCGACCGGCGGTGACGGGGCTGATCGCGTCTTCGACCACGATGGGTGCGGTCGTGGGCACCGCCTGCTCGGGAAAGCTCTGCGACTGGGTGGGCCGGAAGCGAACGCTTGTGCTCTCGTCGGCCTGCTTCGTGCTCGGCGGGCTGCTGATGGCATGGTCTCCGGGGAGCGAGGTGCTCGTGGCCGGGCGCATGACCGTCGGCCTCGCCGCAGGCATCGTCTCCTCCGCCGTGCCCACCTACATCGCCGAGTGCGCCGAGCCGGCGCAGCGAGGCGCCCTGAGCACGCTCCCGCAGCTGTGCGTCTCGTCCGGCATTCTGCTCTCGTACCTCGTGGGGCTCGGTGGCCTGGTGCTCGGGCACTCGTGGCGCGTGATGCTCGGCCTTTCGCTCGTGCCCGCGCTCTTCCAGGCCCTCGTCGTCCTCAGCCTGCCAGAATCTCCACGCTGGCTCCTCTCGAAGCGAAATGACGAAGCCGGTGCGAGGGTGGCCCTCGAGCGTCTTCGTGGGCACATGGAGGTGGTTGAGCCTTGAGTTACGATTGGATCACCCTTGATCACCCTTAATAACCCTTGATTGCCCTCGAGCGTCTTCGTGGGCACATGGAGGTAGTTGAGCCTTGAGTTACGATTGGATCACCCTTGATCACCCTTGATTGCCCTTGATCACCCCTGATTGCCCTTGATTGCCCTTGATTGCCCTCGAGCGTCTTCGATCCCCACAGGTGGAGGACGAGCTGCGCTCGATCCAGGACGGTCTTGCCAAGGAGACTGCCGCTGGTGGCGGCGCCCGCGACGGCGCCGGCGGCGTGGCCCGTGCTCAGGACAACGCTTCGCCCGCGACGACGCTCCGTTTGCTCTGGCAGAGTCGTCGCACGCGCCGCGCTCTCCTAGTGTGCTCGGCCCTCCAGCTCTGTCAGCAGTTCTGCGGCGTGAACGCGATCGTGTACTTCACACCCTTGATCCTCAAAAAGGCCGGGGCGCCCGCCATGTTCACGGCGCTCGGCGTCACTCAACCAGACGTGGCGGCGATGCTGGCGACGGTAATGAACGCCATCCCAGCTGCCCTCTGATTGCCCTCTGAGTGCCCTCTGAGTGCCCTCTGAGTGCCCTCTGAGGGCCCTCTGAGTGCCCTCTGAGGGCCCTCTGAGGGCCCTCTGATCGTGATGCATGGCCACTCCAAATGACGTAACCCGATGCCTGGCCACTCCCGATGGCAGGTACTGACCTACCTTCCCAAGATCCCGTCCGTCCTCCTCGCCTCCTATCTGATCGATCGCAAAGGACGTCGCTGGATGCTCCTCCACTTCATACCGCCCCTTGCCATCTGCCTCGGAGTACTCGCCCTCACTGTCGGCGCTCCCGCCGCCGCCGCCGCCGCCGGCGCGGCGCTCGGCACGGCGCCTTCGGCTCTCTCAGCAGCAGCGGCGACGGCCGCCATTACCTTATTTGGGGTGTTCTTTGGTATGTCGCTGGGGCCGCTCCCCAACATCCTTGCCGCGGAGCTCTTCCCCACAGCGGTACGCGGGCATTTCAGCGGCCTCGATCGTGCACTGACTCTCCGATGGCTCTGATGGGCTCTGATGACCTTTGATGGGCTCTGATGACCCTTGATGGGCTCTGATGGCCTCTGATAGGGCCTCTGATGGCCTCTGATGGCCTTTGATGGCCTCTGATGGTCCTCCTCATATGGCACAGGTGCGTGCCGCCGGTGTGTCGGCCACGACCACGGTGCAATGGCTCTCCAACATGCTCGTGGCGGCGCTCTTTCCGATTGCGAGCGCGCGCTTCGGCATGCAGCCGATCCTGTTTGGGTTCGCGTCGGTGTGCGTGCTGGCGTGGGCCCTCGTCTTCGGGTGCCTACCGGAGACCAAAGGGGTCGCCCTCGAAGACATCGACCTTAGTGCGGCCGGCGGTGGCGCCGCCGTGGCAGGCGCCAAGAAGAAGGCGGACTGAGTTAGAGATCATGTTCCGGGCGCCGTTCCGGGCGCCAATTAGAAGGCTCCATGAGGCGAAGACGCGATGTGCGTGTAGCGGCACTATTGGAGCAACGTGTGGAACACACAACGCGTTATTAACACCGGCTGCTCAATGGAAGCTGCTAGCCGGTCGTCACCGATCGTCTACAACCTTCCCCCCTACAATAGGAGTTCCTTCACAC
>PJAB01001276.1:0-15775 GCA_002887195.1 Chrysochromulina parva
CGCCTAGGGTTCGCGGAGGGGTTGACCTCGGAGGTCGGGGTCGGGGTTGGAGGGGGGGTGTTTTCCCGGAAACGACACTGAATTTCCTGGACTCGCTTCAGACCCGACCCGACCCGACCCAACCTCGACCTGGGAGCCCAATTTTCATATCCTATCCCGCGACCCAACCCCCTCCGACCCGACCCCATACTGGAGAGTGGCGACGCGCCGTGTTGGGCGCTTTTCATATCGGATCAATCAGGATAAACCCTGAGTTGTTCAAGGTCGACCGTGAAAGGCAATGTACCTGCGTCCCAAACTGCACCATCTGTGTTTCTAAGTCCATAACCTGCAAGACCAAAATCTATTGCTGCTCTCATTCTCCGGATGAATCTTTGGATCCAATAAGCAAGGGTGTAAACTGGTCTTAGCACCCACTGCAACACTCCATTCACAAGGATAGGTCGATATTCATACTGCCGTCCACCAGCTAAGTTTACGTACAATGATGGGCGATTCTGTGCCGACGCTGGTGGCATGTTTCACAGTAAGTTTAGAAATTACCGGTGTGACGCGCCGTGTTGGGCGCTTTTCATATCGGATGACACGCTGTGTTGGGCGCTTTAGTAAAATGGCCTTGATCTCTCATAAAGTCGATCTTGCGCGCGCTCGTTGAGCCGGCGCATGTACGCCGCAACCACGTTACCTTGCGTTTCCAGGGTAATGAGCCTCTGAAGACTACGAATGAGGGCTCGCATGACGCGCCTTGCGCGGTGGCCGCCCCGCCGACCCGGGAACGAAGCTCGAAGGAATGGCAGCGAAGTTCGGCGACGGTGTGAGAAGAATGATAAACTCCGTCCGATGGTGGTGTAGCCAGCGTCAGCAGCTGAAAGAGCTGATGAAAACGTCGGGGGAGCAGGCCCCACGCCACCTCTTAGCCACCTCGTACGTCGTAGCTCTTGTAGGCCGTAGCCGTCCCAGCTCGGCACGCAGCGCCCTCAGACACCCGTGACGATGAGAGATGCACTGGCTGAGGCGGCTCGCTTACGTGAAGAGAATCTCAAAATCCTCCAGGTCATGCAGTGGGGCCAACAACAATTGAGCAAGACAATAACGCAATCGGCGGGGTCACGAAGTGCGGAAGTCACGATGACCCCACCAGCGCAAGCAGAAGGCTGCTACGCTCGCACATCCAGCCAGCACATAGAAAATTAGGGTGATTAACGTGAAAGTATCTATGACGTGGCATAAACATACAACAGTTTGCATGGGTGGGTGTTTACTACCTGAGGTAGAGTCGCTCTTACAAACTCGGTTCGCGCTGCCACACCACCCCAGATCGTTGAGCCAATTATGTCGCTCGTCGATTGCCTCCCGTGCAGTGTGCGCCAAATACGACTGGGTCACACCAGGCCTCTGCGCGAGGAATGGGTCGCACCCTGTCGCCAGCGCGCGTTACCGGCACCCAGTGCTGTGCTACATCGATCAAGGAGAGCGAGCCAGAAAGTGGCTGCGCCGGGTGGTCTGCAAGCACTGCAAGCACTGCGACCAGCACGAGCAGCGCGACCAGCACGCCTGCCCAGCACTGCAAGGAGTCCGACGAAGTTTTGGTACGCTTATCGTGCCGATCCAGCAGACTTTTTTCAACATCGTCGGAGGCCATCACGTCAAATGCGAATCGAGCCATTAGATTGCCAATTTTGGAATCGTAGCAAAGAAAGAGGGTCTCCACTCGCGAGTGCCTGCACTTTTGAAAGGTTCAACACGACGCGATCCAGGGCCACGTCGACCGATCGTCTCCAACAAACGACATCGGCCGGAACATCGCATGATGGACTCGTCGGGACTCATCCTATCGTCGATGCTGACGGCATCTGACATCCTGAGCAAGCTGTTCACGCTTTCTGTTTCTGCTGCTGAAGAGCGGCTCGGGCCAGATGCTGGATTGTACTTGGGCACCGCTGCTTTGGGCATGCTGCTGATGATGATCGTCTTCTGCTGCTCGTGCTACCGATCCGTATCGTCTCGCAGAGCGAGGCAGAATAAGTCGAGCTCGAAGCCCGCGACAGTGACGGTCAAAAAGTCGAGGGCCGGTCAGGTGCGCATGTGCAAATTTTGTGAGGTGGAGATCTTGTCAAAGAAGGGCTTTCTAGAGGCCCACCTCGCAGGCAAGCGGCACGCCAAGATGGCGGGCGGGGCCAAGCCGCACGAGTGCTGGGTGTGGGTCGAGAAGAAGGCCGAGCCGGCCAGCGCCGAGGAGCAGTTGCAGGCCGAGGCGGAGGAAGCTGCTAAGCTGGCGGCGATGGCGGCATCGGATGCGAGCGAGTCCTGGCAGACGGTTTCGTCCAAAAAAGGAAAGGCCAAGAAAGTGGGCGGCTCGAGTGATGCCTCGCACAACGAGGAGCCCGAGGCAGTGCGCCAGCCTGGACACGCTGCTAGCCAGACGAAGCCGACTGCCGGCCAGGGCGGCAGTGGCCGTGGCCGTTACGGGCACGTGACCCACCACAAGAGATGCAATGATTGTGGCAAGCACCGCGATCGCGATGGGGTCACCATCGAGGCGGATCCGGACAATGAGGGGAAGGGGTACTGCCTGGCGTGCTGGGAAAAGTTCCTGCACCCTCCCGAGCCTCTTCAAACGAAGAAGGCGGCGGAGGCAACGCCGCGCAAGCACGTGACGCACTGGAATAGGTAGATCCTGGACTAGAAATGATGGAATTGGCCTAGGCTGGTCTAGACTGACGGAATTGGCCAAGGCGCCGGATGAGGCGGCCGACGAGGCGCCTGACGTAACTGACGAGCCTGACGTGGCCGACGAGGCGCCTGACGAGGCGGCGGACGAGGCGGGGCCGATGAGGCGGCACCGACCCTGTCGGAGCTCGAGGCGGCGGGCAACATCGCGCCAACGATCGTGCCCCGGCGCCTATTATGTAACAGTTATTCTCACAATGTAGAATGTATGTACACCGGCCAGCGCCAAAATACTACATGTGATCATGGTACTCAATCTCTTAAAGGAACCCCGGGAGCGGCGGATGATGTCTGCAGTCTGCGGCTTGAGGTACCAGTTAAGGTACCGGTAAGAGGCCATGTAAAAGGCTCGTGTTTGAGGGAACCACTAATTCATAGTCCACGAATTCCACGGAAAGTGCCCGAGCGAGATCGGTGCTCATGACGTCTCGAATTGTGTTATCTCTGAGGCACTCTTTCACACCGTGGGCGTGCTCGCATTTCCTGTGCCGTTGTGGTGACCTGCATCCGGCCGCCGCCATGCCGCTCCGCCACATTGAGGCTGCCGCCCGGGCCCGCGAGCGCGAGTTACATCTCGAGCGCTTGAAGAGTATTACGCAAGGGAAGCACTACGCAAGCATTACACAGAGGCCGATGAGCGCAGCAGCCTCCGCGGCACCGTGGAAGGCGCCTTCCCTTCCAAAGCCGGCGCCCCGTGCTCCTACGCACGGGCCCCGAGCCACTCTTTACAGCCGTGGAGGATCGGCCGGAGTAGCCGTGGAGGTTCGGCTCGAGCAGCTATCCCACGCTCAACGCATGCATGATCTGATGCGGGGCACTTCCAGGAAGTTGGCGAAGCATCGCGAGCTTGCGCAGAGTGCCGGGCGAGCTGCCCTGGGAACTGCGGCCGCACGGCGACGAATCCAGGCGAATATTGAAAAGGAGAACGTGGTCCTACGCCGCCACATCCGAACGGCGACGCCAAAATTGGCCTCACCCTCTGAGATCGCGTTGATTGCAGGCGGGCGCAAAGCTAAAGCGAGTGGTGGTGCTGGGCAGGATCAGGATGAGGTTGAGGAGGACGGTGACAAGTAGCAAGTGCGAGCATGCATCATTTACGTTAAAAATCGGATCTTCTTCACCCGACCAGGGGCCAGCGTACTGCCGCGACCTGACAGGCTGTCCCTCAGTCCCTGTGAGGGCGCTGTGCGCGACGTCCGACGATGCACGACCGCGCGTCCGCTACGCGCCCATTCGGCAAACATGTTTGTCTCCTTGGGCCGCGCGACTCCACACTGTTATCAGGAACTCGTTCAAACTCGTTGAAGTTTGACGAACTTTGAGATCGGTCCGGGTGCCGCCACTGCCCGCCCGCCCCTAACGCTGGACCACAGGTGTCACTGGGTGCGTGCAGTGAGAGAGGCAGGCAGGACCAAAAATTCCAGCATTGGGATGCTGGGCTACGCAGATCCGGAAGAAGCGCGCACGTCGCTGCTAGATGGCGGCGGCGGCGGTCGGTCGAGGAGTCGCAGGATGGTGGCACTGGCTACGGTGGGGTTCCTCGTCTTTGGCTCGGGCGCGCTTCTGGTTCGCACCTTGACGTCACAGCCACCTCAATTGTCAGTCTATGCTTATGGCCTCACCCAGATTCTCGAAGATGACGCCAAAATTGATCCCCAGAAGCCCCAAGCGCAGAAGCGCTGCGAGCACGTCATTGAGCGCACCATTACGAGAAACTTTGGAAAGTCGCTGAAGACGCTCCAGGAGCAGTTCGCGCTGCAGTCCACGGATGCCAACTACTATTACCGTGGCGTCGCCTACCTCTTCTGGGAAGACTTTGTGACCAAGGGCTGGGGTGAGTTCAACTTGACGAAGATAGTACCTTCGGCGCGACTCGCCGATGGCTCGCCGCTCAGCCGCACGAGCACGTGGACGTGGATCACAGGGGACCAGCACCTCTCCAACTTTGGTGCATGGAAGAATCGGCACGGCGAGGTCGTCTTCAGCGTCAACGACTTCGACGAAGCAGTGATCTACGACTTCCAAATCGACATTTGGCGCGTGGCTGTCTCGATCTTCGACCACGCGATCACCAACGGGCTCAGCTATGAGGATGCCGCGAAGGCCGTCGTCGCGTTCACCGACGAGTATGTGGGGAAGGTCAAGGGATACTTGAACAACGAGGACGCGCTGCTGCACGAGCTGACAGCGGCGAATGTGGGCAAGCAGGCGGTCGAGTTGAAGCAGTTCCTTGAGGACGTGATGAGCCAGGAGTCGGTGCACAAGCAGCTGAACAAGTTCACCATCAAAGGCGATGACGGAAAGCGTCACTTCTTTATTGATGAGTCAACGAAACTTGAGAAGGTCTCGCCCGATCTCCGGCAGGAGATCGAGCGCGCCATGGGGAAGCGCATGTACGGTGCGACACTCCAGAAGATAGGATGGATGGCGAAGGAGTGGAACGATGACGACTTCAAGGTGCTTGACGTGGCGAAGCGCGTCGGCTCGGGTGACGGTTCTTTTGGCGTCAGCCGCTACTACGTGCTGATCGCCGGCACGGATACCCTCGTCAACCAGGTCCTCAAGACTGATCCGATCGACGGTGTGATCCTCGACGTGAAATTCGTCCCCACGCCCGCGGTGCGAGCGGTCCTCTCCGAGCAGGACTGGCCCTGGTATGAGACCCTCTTCGTCAACGAAGGATCGCGCGTCATCGAGGCGCAGCGCCGTCTGACCAGCTACACCGACCCGTACACCGGCTACGTGACCATCCGCGGCGCGGTGCACTCGGTGCGACAGCGCTCGCCCTGGAAGGCCAGCCTCGACTTCGGCACCCTCGATCCGAGCAATTACGAGGCGACGGTGCGCGAGGTCGCGGGCGTCACCGCCACCTCCCACGTGCGTGCCACGGTCGGCAACGCGCCCGTGCGGTTCAAAGACGTCATCGGCGCCGCGCTCTCCTCAACCGAAGCACGCGCACAGTGGGGTGCGGCGGTGGCGCGCACAGCGGCCGCCTACCGAAAGCAGGTGCTCCTCGACTTTGAGTGCTTCAAGGATTGGGTCGACAAGGGCTCCCCGCTCTCCGCCTTCAACGAGGCCGACAGCTTCGACTTGAAAATGGAAAATGGCGCGCTGCCGGCGCAAGGCGCGAAAAGGGATTGCTCGGAACAAACCGTGGTTCCGCAGCCCCAGCCCCCCGTGCCATGAACTCACGATCGCGCGATGATGAAAACTTAGGCGCGGTTGCGGCGCGTTGGTCCGTGAACCGTTGAAAAGCATAACTTTAAGTTGTTAGAGTGTAACCGAAGGCAGCCACAGGAGGTGCGCCATACGCCCATCGTTCACGTTCCGCGCTTGGGCTTGCGGTTGCGCGCGCGTCGGCGGGCGTGTAGGCCGGGGGTTGAATCGCGATGCGATGAGCAGTCGGAGGTCGGGTTCGGGTGTGCGCGAATCTGAAATATCAGCTGACACTCCGTGTGGACACCGCGAATGAAACCCCTCCGCCTCCCGTCTCCCGTCGCGTGGCGCCACAAGGACGACGTGCCGGAGAACTCAGAAGCGGCAAAAAGCGCAGACCGTTTCATTCATCATTGGCACGGCTTCCACAGGACCCCACAGGACATGCACACGCGCACGCGTCACACGGCATGACGCCCAGACCCGCCGGGAGCGTGCGGATGTATGAGTGTCTGGGCGCGCGCACGAGCGTCCCGGCGTCGCGCTCCGGCAGGTGGCAGGTGGCGGCTCAGGCGACGATTTTGAAGGAATGCAACCTGTGTGCCTCGATCTCGCTCACGTAAAGGCGCGACTCATGCCAGTGCACGCCGACGAGCCGGCCTCCCGTCGGCGCGGGCAGCACTAGCAGCGGCGTGCCGTCAGGTTGCAGCACCTGCAGCCGGCCGCCGATGCCGCGGCCACCCTCGGCCACGAACAGCTGCTGGTCGCGGATGCAAAGGCCGAGCGGCTCGACGAACTCACCAGGCATGCGCCCGTTCCTGCCCACGGCGGCGACAAAGTCGCCGTCCATCGAGAAGACGGCGAGCCGGTCGTTTTCCGTGTCCGTCACGTACGCGAGCTTGCGCGCCCGCCCACCAAAGACGCCCGGCGCGTCGAGCGCCATCTCAGGCGGGTTGTAGATAGCGATGCACGTCGGGTCGTTCAGGCAACTCACCGGCAGTTTCTTGCCAGCTCGTGGGTCCGGCTCGGTCTCGCCGCCGAAGCTGAAGAGGCGGCGCAGCGAGCCCGCGTCGAGCACGTGCACGCGATTCATGCGGCCGCACACGACGAACAGCAGCGAGTTCTTGCCCGCATCGTCGTACGCCAGGCCTTGTGGAAGGTCCATCAGACCGGTCTGGGTCGCGAGGATGGGTTGAAAAATGCCTCGCGTGTCGCGCTGGTACTTGAGGATGCGCCCGTTGCCGCCATCGGCGATGAACATCTGATCGTGGTGGATCGCGATACCCTGAGGGTCGTGCAAGCTCACGCCCATGAACTCGGTGATCACAGCGTACGGCGCGCCACGTGGAGTGAGGACCTGCACCTCATGCGCAAAAGTAGATGAGACCACGAGCGTGCCAGAGTCCTGCGTGGCCATCCAGGTGGGCGTATTGAACTGGCCTGGCGCGAAGCCAATGCGCGGCGTGCCGAACCCGCCGCCAATCGAGCCGTAGTACGCGAGCTTTGCCCTCGGCTCGAAGATCAACGGCTCTGCCTTTCTCGATCGCGTGAGCGCGCGAACAAGGCGAGAGGCCGGCCTTCGCTTGACCTCGACGGGCGCCATGCTCGCGGGGGGCAGGCGCTCTTTCAGTGATCCCCACGTCCTCGGGATCGCCTCCGGCTCCGGCGTAGCCGGACTTGGAGACGATACCTTGCGAGCAGGACTGCCAGCGGCCTCTGGCTCGTCTGGCAGCTCGACCTCCTCCTCCTCGTCGTCGTCGAAAAAGTGGTTGAGGCCGCCCGGCCGGCGGCTGATCATACCTTCTGCGCCTGAAGGTACGCCCTTCTTCGGCGGCGTCGTCTCCGGCGACGCCTCGCCTAACTCACTGCTGCCCTTCTTTGCCTTTGGCGTCGTCGCTGATCCCTTGCTTTTCTTCTCCTTTTTCCCCACCTTCTTCTTCGCCTTCAGCTTGCCCTTTGGCGTCGAGGGCTCATCGGCACCATCCGCCTCCTCCTCGCCCATGAATTCCGGCGACGGCACCCTCGTCCACTCATCCTCCGCCTCCGCCTCGTCCGTTGGAGCTTTGCGCGATGAGAGCAAGAAGCCTTTTCCTTCCCTTTTTCCGACCGTCTTTTTGGAAGGAGCTGGCGCTGGCGACGAGCTGTCCAGCGGATCCGTATTGTCCAATGGGTCAGCCATCCCGCCCTCTGGATCTGCTCAGCCGGCTCTCCTCTCACCCACGAAAATGAGCTGAGGGCTTTGAGGCCCACTAATCATAGAGACGGCCGATCCCAAAATGCCGCGGATTTAACTTAGGTCGTTTCTGAAAAAAACAAGAGTCTTCGAGGGGGACCAAGCGAGGAACTGCGTGGATGCGATCCAGCACCGTTCATGCAGGCGCCGTAACTTTCGCGGCCTTCCGACGACTCATTGTAGTCTCCTTGCCCTCCGACTGCCGAACAATGGCTGAGTCTGCTACCGCAATGGTGCTGTCGCTCGTCGGACTGCAGGCGTTGAGAAAGCGTGCGATTACGAAGGGCGAACCGACGCGCGGTGAACTATTGCAGGAGCTTTGCGAGCCCCTCCTTGATCTCGCCCGCAGAGGGCAGCTGAGCCACGCAATGGCAATGCGCCTCCTCTCGGGTGCCATCGTGGGTGACGCCGAGTCGGAGGTCGTGCGCGCCCTGTCCTCAAAAAAGAAGTTGCCATCCATCCTGCGGTTCCTCTTCACGAGCAAGGTCTCATGGGCCGTCTTCACCACCGAGTGGATAGACGGAGTCGCTGCCTTTCTGACGACCCTTGGGCTGCAAGGCAAGCGCGTGCTTGAGGTGTGTGCGGGCGAGAATACGCTCGCTGCACCGATGCGTGCACGTGGGTTTGATGTGCGCGGCTGCCTTTGAACCGCGCCCTCGTTTCAGTACGCCACACTCACCTCCGCGCGTCCCTCCCTTGCTCGTCATTGGTGGAATGCGCAGTGGGTGGCGACGGACGTCACCTTGCGCGAGACGGCGGTGTCGCAGCCGCTCGAGCTTGCCGCGCTTGACGCGGTGCGGAAACTGGAGCCGAGCGCCGTCTTCTGGTCGTGGTGGTCAGAGGGCGCCACGCCCATGGCCGCGGCCGCGGCGACAACAGCACCGCCGGCGCTCTGCGCCGAGGTGCCGGCGCAATGTGTATCCGAATCGGAGTCTAAACGAGCGGCGGCGGCCGCGGCCGCCGCCGCAGCCACATCGATGGCACACGGTGAGGATCGGCTGGTCGCCGAGCATTGCATTGAGCGCGGCCTGCCCATTCTCTTCGTAGGCGAGGGCCGTGGCGGGGTTACGGGGTCGACCTCCTTTTGGGCGGGCCCGTGGCGCCCCGCGCTGCTATCCGAGGTAGTCGAGGGCTTCCAAGATGTTCCGAACTGGGAGGGCCAGTTTGATCGCACCTGGTGCTTGCGCCCTGGAGCCGAGACGCTCCCGCCCATGCTGCGTGCTGCTGTGAGCGCCGTCGCGACAGTCGGCCACTCGAGCAGCACTCCCGTCCCGCCGCCTCCCTCGCCTGCTCCGCTCGATACAGCGCTGGAGTCGAGCCCAGCGGTAGAGGTCCACTGAGTAGGGGCAGTACACTGCCTGCCAAGCATCCCGCTCAGAGCAATATGCCGGAGGACGTTCTCGGAAGTTCAATCGGACTCTTACTCTGGACCCCACAGCACACGTAGCGTCACCGTAAAGCGCCGTGGTCTGCCCTCAGGCTCAGGCTCAGTGGGTCACCGTTTTCAGTACGTAGACGTTCCGGACAAGAGTCCCGACTCCCGATGCGCGGTTGCGGGACCTGAGGGGATGATCGGCGTGAAAAATGGACTTTGAATATGAATATGAGTGCATGCGCGATGGACCAAGCACAAACGTACTCGCCACTCCGGTCCGCCTCCTCTGGTACACACAGTCGTGGGACTCATCACTCTCGAGCCACTAGCGCGCGTGTTGACGCACGCGCGATCCTATCGATCGCGTTCCATCGCCGCTTAGAAAATGGTGGGCGGGGCCGCGCCGCCCAGGCCACCCGTCGGGTAAAGGGCGTTGACACCGAGGAGCTCGTGGACCAGGCAGCCGGTGATGCCCATCATCGCCGCGCGGCCGTTCTGGCGCTCAATGTTAAGCTTGAAAGCCTTCGTCGCAGGGTCGTCGTAGCGCACCCAGGCCTCGCCGCCAATGTTGCCGGGCTCGCCCTTGGGGTCCTGCGCCTCGAAGAGGAAGTAGCCCGACTCCATCATGCAAGTGACCGTCATGATCTGCAGCCAGGCCGCCGTGGGGAGCGCCTCCAGCGACTCGAAGCAGCCGCTGGGGACGTCGGCGAACTTGAGGCCCGCCGACGTGGACAGGTAGCCCGGGAAGCGCGCGCCGCCCTGGACCAGGATGACATGGAGGAAGCCCATCATGGCCGCGCGGCCGTGCTTGATCTCCATAATCTCGTAGCGCTGCATGTCGCGCGACGAGATGAGGCCCAGCGGGTCAAAGACGCCCAGCGGCGGGAGGACGCCAATGTCGCCCTCCTTGAAGCCCATGGAGGCGCCCATGGCGCGCGTCGGGGCCTTGAGGGCCGGCATCTGGAAGGCGGTGGTCTGGAGGGCGAGAGCGGCAATCATTTTGACGGCGGTAGGTCTGCCAACAGAGAGACGAGCGCAGCAAAGGTCACGGTGGAGCACTTCTTTATTGGCGCTTCCGAAGCGTCACGTATCGATTGCTGTCGCAGAGTGGCAGAGTGGTCGCCGCGAGGGCGCGATGCGCGTCAGGCGCGGACCATGGGCCACGGAGCGTGACGCGCGCCGCACGCAGGAGAAGGCCGGTCCGCGGCGGCATCGCAAACCTTTTTGAGCTGGATCGGAGCTCCGAGTCAATTTGCACAATTCATCACAGTAAGTTTTCACAGCAAGTTTTTCACCACGCGCTTCGCGCTTCCCTGCGCTGCGTTCTCCGTGAGCAAGTACGATGGACGGATCCTTACGCAAACGCCCGGCTTTTTCAGTAACGCCGCGGCGAATCCTACCGAGGAATGGCCGACCACCTAGCCTTCGCCATCACCTTCCTCGACACGTTCACTGTCGGGCTCGTCAACCCGATCTACCCACAGCTCGTGCAGGGTGACGTATTGGGAGCCACGCTCTTCGCTGTGCTGCAGTCCACTGCAAATGCTGCCGCTCTGGTTGCAAGCACTCTCTTTGGCCGCCTCTCTGATGTTCACGGCCGGCGCGCCGCACTCATCGCGAGCACGCTGTGCACTCTCATAGGGTATGGGTGCTACATAGCTGGCTTCGCACTCGATGGGAACCCTCGCTTCACGGTGGCGCGGCTGTGGCTGCCGTCAATTGGCCGCGTCCTCAGCGGGGTCGGCCGGGCCGCACTTAACGGACCGCTCATCGCGCTGCTGGTGGAAGACGAGGCCGACACCTCTAGCCGGGTATCGCGCACGATGGCGACGTGTGGCTTCGGCTACGCGACGGGAAGCGGCTTTGGAGGCTTTCTTGTAAGCAGGGGCGGACCGAGCGCCAACCTGACACTCATTGGCACGATGAGCGTCTTGTCGGTGCTTTGCACCTTGCGACTGCCGTCGAGGGCAAAGCCAGCGAATGCAGGCCCAACGCCCGTAAGCAGCACGAGCCACACGCCCAGTCGCGTGCGCTGGTGGTCCGCATTGCGCGACGCTCTGAGCGAGCGCAACATGCGGCTGCTGTTACTGCTCCAAGCCATTGCGGCCTCCTCCTTCCAAGTGTATGACGCGACTTCCGCGCTGTACATGATGGATGCCCTCGGCTACAGCGCGGCCGAGCGCGGCTTCCTCCTCGGCTACGCGGGCTGGGTCTTCTCCTTCTTCAATCTGGCGGTGATCCCCCGCATCACAGGCCGTGGCAGTAACGCGGCGAGGTTGCTCACCCTCGCGTACGCCTGCACGGCCGTTGGCAGACTCGGGATTGCGGCCGCGTCGGTGCTTCCGCCAACGCTCACGATCCTCGCGAGCTATGCGGTGCTCAACCTCGGGCAGGGGCTCACCCATACCCTTCTCAAATCTCTCACGGCCAATCTCGCAAGCCAAGACCGACTCGGCCTGATGATTGGGCTGCTCGGATCGGTGGAAAAGGGGTGTGGTGTCGCCGCACCGCTCCTCGGCGGGCCCGCGTACGAGCACGTGGGGCCTGTCGCACCAGCATGTCTCTCAGCTGGCTTTGCATTCGTCGGCGCGTGCGTGGCTCAAGTCGCGAGTACGTCCGCCACGCTCCGGCCAGCAGCGACGAAAAAGACGGACTGAGCGTGTGTCGTTCCACATATGAAAAATACAGATTCTCGTTCACAGTCCCTCGCAAGTGGCCGAGTCGGTTCACAGTCCCTGTGGGTCAGGCGTCAGGGCTCGTACGCACGCTCATGACGGGTGTGCGAGTCCGTAAGCATGCAATGGTGCCCGATCTGTTCAAGCGCATGGCCAGCGTCATCAAGTCCGCATTCACAGCTGCAAGCAAGCACCTGCTGGCTTTTCGACGGTATCAAGTCGGCTCGTGGCTGCAGACGATATCAGCCAAGGTGGTCCTGCGAGAGCAGACAACCACCTTTGTCACGAGCGCTCCTGCTCATGCGAACGCAGTTGCTGCCATGTGGTATGCTTCCATGCGCTGCGGCCTAATCCTGCCTGCGGTTGGGCTAGATGTGGAGTGGGTCAAGGGCTCGGCCTGCCCGGCTGCCCTGTTGCAGCTCAGCGTCGTCGCAGACTTTCGCGGCCGCACACGCACGATGTGTGTGCGACTCTGCCAGATGACAGAGGCACCGTCAGCTTTGCTGGCTCTTCTCTCGGACCCTCGCGTGCCAAAGGCGGGCGTTGGCGTTGCAGCCGATCTGGAGCGTATCGAGGCGTGGGCGGCGACTCGGACGTCGAATGCGTTTGAGGCCCATGGCAAGCACGAGCTGGTGCCCCTTGCGCAGCGTGTGGGTTTCTCGGGCAAGGGACTCGCGTCGCTCTCGGCACAGGTCCTGGGCGAGAAGATGGACAAGCGTGCCACGGTGCGCTGCTCGGACTGGGAAGCCTCGACCCTGTCGCATGAGCAAGTCGCCTATGCGGCCGCCGATTCGCGCGCATCGCTCTTGCTCTGGCGACGGCTGATGTCGCCCGCTGATCCGTCTTCACTCGTCGCTCCACCAAGGGCCCTTAACGAAACCTGCGAGGGTACGCACGCCGCTGCGGCTGTGGCCGAGGAGGCAGTCGATGGTGTTCGCCGCCGCGGCGCCAAGTTACTCTTGCATCGATCAGGGCAGCCTATACTGAGTACGAGTCTTGCGAAGGTCCTGGCGAGTAAACGAATGGCGAAATCCTTGCCAAATGTGCCGGCGCGACGCAGCCCCATGTACGACGGTTGGCTGATGCTCGATCCGCAAGGCATGCCGATGTGTCGGCTGGCGAAGCAGCGAGCGGACTGGTACGTGCGGCAAGGCTTGGCCGTGTACTCGGATCCCGAGAGGCGTGAGTGCGGCATCACTGAGGCTCAGGCCCACAGTGACAAGGACGACTGCTCGCACCGCTGCATACGGCTGCTCTTCACTCCCAACGGGCCGGGCAACGCGTGCGACCCCTCGCAGCTGGTGGCGAAAGCTAATGTATGCGTTGGCTGCGGAGCCAGCCAGGGCGACAGCCCGGGCGACAGCCAGGGCGACAGCCAGGGCGAGAGCGATGGCCACGGTAGTCTCGTTGCTTCCCCATGCGCCCATGACGACGCGATGCTCGACGGCGGAGAACGGAGCGAGGGCATCGCTCCGGCGGCGGTGGCACACGTGCGCTGGAGCGTGATCCCGCACAGCTTTCGACGGCTCATGCCACACTCGATCAAGAGCCGTGACTCGCACGACATCGTACTCCTGTGCCTCCGCTGCTACACGCTGTGCGAGGCTGCGTACGAGCAGCAGCGCGCGCGCGCCTTTGCAACGCACGGCATCGCGCGCGACACGTCGCGCCTTGAGGCGATCGATGGGCGCTCTGCCCGCTGCCGCTCCGCCGCCAACGCGCTGCTCAGCGACGCCAGCGGAAGGGCAAAGTTACCAGCCGAGCGCCGCTGCCAGTTGGAGAGGGATCTCGCGGCTGAGATCGGCCTCGAGAGCCGCGCGGCGCTCACGCCGGAGATTCTGCGCGAGGCCGCGCAGCCGCCAGTGCGCCGGCCGCGCGACGGGTTCAAATCTCCGGAGGAACGTCTTCTCGAGGCCGTCTGTTCCCAGGGTGGCACTGAAGCCTTGCATGCATTTGTGGCCAGTTGGCGCCGCCTGTTCGTTGACACGCTTGCGCCGACGCACCTGCCCGCGGGCTGGTCCATCAGCCATCGGCCACGCGACCCTAAGGATCAAGGGCGCGAAGCGTACCGAGCGCAGCTCAAGACGGCGCTCAGGACGACGCTTCTCGACAAAGAATGCTCCGACGCTCAGGACGACGCTCAGGACGACGCACAGGGCGGCGACCCAGCACCCGCGCCGGCGCAGCAGCAGCAGCCCAAGTGCCCGCTGCGCAGACGAGCTGCAGCCGAAGACCGCCTGGGCAGCAGCACGTATCCTGAGCTCGGCGACCGCCTTCCTTCCGAAAAGGAGTGAACAGTGCAACGTCCCTTTTGGAAGTCGCCGTCGAGAGAGGAAGAGTGGAGCACACTTGCCACCTGCACCTCAGTGTATCGTACCGAAAAGGCTAAAGCCTCACGGCCCATAAGTTCGTAACACGTGTTCTCATAGACCGGACGAGGCTTGACACGACTCACACGCGACGACAGACCGGAACGCGGAACGGAGCGACCGGTCGCGTGCAGGGTTTTGCGTTTTCTGTGGGGAACGGACAACGTCTCGTCTCTGAACGCTCGCGCTAATCGATACTCCGCTCTCAAGAGAAACTAAACGGCGCGGCGTGCTGCATTCGCGTGACGCAAATGAGCGAAGTTCTCCAATTAAAAAGTCGTAACAGATCTCGCCTTTTTCTAGGAAGCCCTCGAGAGCGCAAGACCTCGAACCATCTCGAGCTCGAGGCCGCGACCCGCACCACCACCTCCACCTCGGCCACCGCCTCGTCCACCGCGGGCCCCCTTACCTCTCCCACCTCGACCCCGGCCGCGGGCAAGGTGACCAAAGTGGATGAGTTTCCACTTCTTGGCGCGCTCCCGCCACGTATCGAAGCCCTCGGCACCACGATGGCATCGAAGCGTCGAGGCGCAGCCGCCGCACTCGCTCTCGACGTTTCCATGGAGCTCGAGGCAGCTGACGGCACACCAGGGCTGACAGCCGAGCTCAGCACTCCTCATGGCAGAAGCAGCGGGCTGGTGCTGGCGCTCCAGCTGCTGAGATGGCTCCTGCTGCCCCAGCCGCCCCTCCTCGCCGCCACCCATCAGCCTGAACGAGTCCTCCTCGGCCGCTTGGTTGAGGTCTGCGTCCGCGTCCACGCCTCTGGTGGCCTCCGACGGCCTCTGATGGCCTCTAATTGCGCCCGAGACCACGCCCGTGCCCGTGCGCACCCCTTTCACAAAGGCAACAAAGCGCAGCACGTTGTACGCTTGCAGCCGCAGCCGGCTCGACAGCCCATCGTCGCACACGACGTGGCGCCGGTTGTGCGCGGCAGCGGTCAGCGCGACTTGCCACGCGCTGTCGGGCAAGTCCGCAAGGCGACGTATCTCGCGCTCGAGCTCGCGCGAGTAGGCGCTCGTGCCGTTGACACCGTCGCCAAAGTCAGTCGAGGAGCACGGCCATGGCGTTGGGCCGTCGGGATCGAACGCGCTGAACGGCCCTTCAGGCACCGTGGGCTCAAACGAGTGGAAGCCGAGCCGGTGCAAGATGGACCAGGTGGCAGGCACGTGGCACATGAGCAAGAAGGGGTGGCCGCGGTAGAGAGGCTTGAGGACCTTCTCGGTGAGGAAGGCGGGGT
>PJAB01001277.1:0-15774 GCA_002887195.1 Chrysochromulina parva
GTGTAGGCGAAGGTGGTGGAGAGGGTGGTGGCGGCTTCGGTGGCGGGGGCGGTGGGGGCTTGGGTGGCGGGCGTAGGGGCGCTGGCGAGGAGGGGGGAGATGGCGGTGGTGTGGCCGGCGGCGGCAAGGGCGGTCGGAGTGGCGACGGCGGAATGAGCGGCGGGCGCCACTGATATTGATCCGCGGGGAGGGGGAAGGAGTTTCGCGCAGCGAGGAAGAGGCAATCAAGTTCATAATCAAGGAAGAGGTCATGGAGGTAGGATTCGTATCCCTCATAAGGGAGGTGGAGGAGGAGGGATTCACGCTCAAAGGCAATCTCGCGTTCAAGGATTATTCAAGGATTTCAGAATCAAAGAAAGAGATTTCGGGGGACCATTCCTCATAAGGATGCCAGAGTTCGGCATGTGTAAGGAAGTGGAGAGGGGGAGGATCACGTGAGAGGGAGTGAAGTGAAAGTGTGTGGTACGAAGGGGGGTAATCGTCGTAGGGGGGGGAGGGAGAGATGAAGGTTGGGTCATGAATGGAGTAGTATAGAGATTCATCTTCATGGGCACGCTCATATTCATCGATTTGAAGAGAATCGTAGTGGTCACAGTGAGCACGGGTGAGTTCGCGGGCGGCCATGGTCTCCTGGGATTCTTGGGCGAGGATGAATCGCTCATCATTGAGGAGGTCATCTAGAGTACTCGGGTGGAGATGATGGAGATCAGGGCGAAGGCTGATGAATCGGGTAACGATGGATAGGTGGAAACGAGAAAGATAGATGCGAGTGGGATGCCATTGGTACTCATCGGACTCATAATCAGAGAGCCACTGGAGAGAGTAGTCAAAAGAGGATCGGGTGATTGGGAGACCAGTGTCATCGCGGGGGTAATCAGGGCCGAGGTGATCGAAATCGGGTTCAAAGTCAGGTTGGGGCGGGAAGGGGGGGGATGTAGGGCGCGTGGGCGGTGGAGATGGCGGTGGAGAGGGGGGTGGTGGGGGTTGCGGCGGCCGCGGTGGTGTCTGGGAAGGGCATGCGTCGATCTGGGCGAAAGGGGATCTTGCAGCTGCTCCATTTGCAGCTGTGCCGAGATGGACGGATGAAGCGTGAAGGGGAAGGGAAGGGCAGAGATGGGGGTACTTGAGAGGGCGGAGGTCATGAAGAGGAAGGTGCCGCTTGAGCGAGGGTGCGGTTGGTGCCTGGGTCGATTTGGCCTCCTTGCGCGGGTTGAAATCATCATCCGTGGTCTCCAAAGCGCGCTTGGCCGCCCCCTTCGTAGTTCCCTTGGAATCTGGAGCAGAATCTGGCGGCGGCACGGTCCCGGGCATGCGAGTAGCCGGTGCGGGCGCGGGTGGTGCGGGCCCGGGCGCGGGCATCGAAGGCGCGGGCGTGGGCGCGGGCACAGTGAAGCTGATGACTCGTCCAGCATGCCACGCTTGCGCTCGCGCTCTCGGCGTGTGTGGCACAGGATCAGGCGTGGCCGTGTGGGCGGGAGCGGGCGCGGGTTGTGCGCCGGGCCCGGGCGTGGGCAGCATCGACAGCGCGGGCGTGAGCCACCCATCATCACACACAGCTCCCGTCCTCCCTCTCCTTCCTCCCTCTTCCGGCAGACCCCGCCTCAGCACGCCTCCTTGACTCCCTATCCTCAGCAGCCGACTCCACGGCCACAGCAGCAGCAGCAGCAGCCTTCCTGGCTGCCTCCGCATCATCCACATCCGCCACCGCGACCGCACTTGCAAACACAGCAGCAGCCACCGCAGCAGCAGCAGCATCCGCTTCAGCAACCGCCTTCGCAGCTGCATCCGCTGCTGCTACCACCCTACACAACCGACCACTCCGATCCCAACTACCCCCACTACACCACACAAAGCCAACTCATCCCTACCCGCACGCACACCATCCCCGTCTTCCGATGCCCGCCTTCTCGTTCGCCTCCTCGCTCATGGTCTCCGTCCTAACCAGCCCCGCCTCCTGCTACTCCTTACCCTGTGGCGACGCCGCCGCGCCACGCTCGTAATTGCTACCACCTTCATCGCCCGACTCCTTCATCGACGCCTCCGACGGAAAACTTCTGCACCAACGCCCACGCCTGCGCCTCCCGTACTCACCGTGCCCGCACACGCACAGCCTGCACGAGGCACATTTACCTTTTCCACCACCCCTACTCACCCAATCCCCGCCCACACGGCTGCGCCTGAGCCCATGCTACACACGCCGAGAGCGCGAGCGCAAGCGTGGCACACTGCACGAGGCACCCTCACCTTCCCACCAGCTCTGCCTGCGAGGTTGATGTTGCTGGGTGGGTGTGCTGGAAGTTGGGAGGGAGCAGTGGAGCGGGGTTGCGGGCAGCAAGGTGTGCGGATGCGCTGATGCCGTCAGAGGGAGCCGGCGGCAGAGGCCGACGGAAAGAAGAGGGCCGATTGATCGAGCTGGATGATGGCAAAGGACGAGGAGTGGACGCCCGGGTGCGGGAGTTCGTGGGCAAAGAGGCACTGAAGGAGATAGAGAGCTGCATGCCAAAGGGTGGCGGTAGCGATTGCGATGTCTTGTTGATGCGAGTCATGCTGTCTTCAGAAAGAGACGGCGGGCGCATTTGCATTTAATCTCACGGTTTCTTCATTCACAACACACCAACACGCACAGATCAAACTCAAACCAAGCGTGAAGGTCGAACACCTCGCACACGTCACAGCCGCTTCATTCTCATGCTCGCGACATGCAACGTGTACCGCGCTCACAGACACGGATCAGAGTCGCCAAACCCCGGGTCAACCCCGGGTCTGAACCCGTGCAACCACCTCGCCGGTTTCTTCACAGCCCATGGTTTTCATAAGAAAAAGTCAAAAAGACAACCAAGACACCGCTCAATTGAGCAAATGAAGGGTGGTTTGCCGCAGGCGCCACCAACAGCGGAGAGGCAGCCCACAGGCACACAACGAGGCAGCCGAGAGGGACAGCGCACAGCGGACACAAATATTTTTTGATGTATTGTCTCGACACGGAAGAACGGCACTCAGGGTCTCACCACGAGGGTCTCACCAGCACAGGTCACTCTTCTGGATACCATACCAGACTGGTGCGCCCATGACAGCGCCCGGGCGCGGCCGTGGTAACGGCCGTGGCGAGAGCCGCTTTGGTCCATATGCCTCGCGCGTCTCCGTCGTTCGGTCTATATGCATCGCCCTGACGCCCTCGGCCGCCACACCCACGAATAGCTTGTGGCGCGCCTGGACGTTATTGGGGTAGGCCATCGTCAGCGAAAGCCCCGCCGGTCGTCGCACCGGTCGCCCACCTCTCTCGGACGGGCGCAACACTTGTTGCCAGTCGACGAAGTCGGATTGCATCGTCGTCGTCCCGCCCTTCGGGCCCCAATGACTCATCGAGGGTGGCGGCCAAGGCGGAGGTGGAGGCTCGAGGCTTAGCTCGAGGCCCCCTTGGAGGCCCCGCCATGGCGCCAACCGAGGCGCCGGGCTCTTTACATGTACCGGGCTCTGGCTCGAGAAGGTGGCCGCCACGGCGCCCGCGACGCTCGTGGATTCAGGCCGTGACGACGGAGGCAGGAGCTGCCTGAAGCGGCTCGCGCCCAGAAAGGTGTTGGGCGTGATCGCATGCTCATGATGCTCAAACTCCGGGTTGTTCTGCAGCCGTTGCAGCGCCTGCGTGTGCAGCTTCTTGCGCTCGATGGCCGTGAAGGCGCCGCCATTGGGGAAGCGGCTGTTCCGTGCGGAGACTGGGCGCTGGATCCCCGGGCTCGAGTCGTCTCCCAGTCCGGGCCGCACCCACGCACTGGGGCCAGTCGGGCGGGCAGACAAGGGTCGGCTTGGTAAAGGCCTGCCCATGCTCTCGCTGAGAATGCTCCCTTGGTACACTAGCATGCCATTTCCAGACTGACGGACGCCCTCATCCGCGCGGCGGAGCTGCGAACGAAGCAGGGCATCGGCTGCGGCGAGCGAGCCCGCGTTCTTCTCTGGCGCCATTTGTCGCGACCGCAAAAACACAACAAGAAAATTCGATGACGATTCCCGAACGTCATCGCAAAAATAAAACGGCGGTGATGCATGCAGAACGGCTTCTTGCTTTCCCATGCTATCCACACTGAGAGTGGGCCCAAACAGAGTGATGGAAAGTGCTACACCCAGCCCGTTGGAGCTTGTTTGTTAGTTGGTTGCTTCAATTTACAATTAGGTTGATAGGATCGGATAAGTGCACTTTAGACTTTTTATTTACGTTTGCCGGGCGGCGGGCGCGCCGGGTATAACCATACAGTATTCGCGGCCGCATTTTCTCAACATTTGATTCTATCAGCAGCTAGGTACACTAGGTGAAACTTTAGGAAGCGTGCTCGTGCGAGCCCAGCCATCCGAGCTCAGAGAGGGGGACAGTGGGGACGAGCTCTTCGCACGTGATGGGCCGGCCGCGCTTGGCCGCGTGGTAGTGCTCGGCGCCGTAGCGCTCGCGCATCGCATACCTGATGAGCACCGACTCAGCCCAGAAGAGCCCTGGCCAGTGGTACCGCTCGGCCACCGGGGCTGGCCAGTGCTGCTGCTCGCCGAGCGCAAAGGGCGCGAACTCGAGCGCGACGGCGACGTTGCGCGGCCCGTGCGAGATGATGAGATGCCAATGACCCTCGGGGATGTAGAATGCGTCGCCCGCATGCACTTTCATGTGCATCGGCGCCGTGGCGGCAAACTCGGGATAGCGTTCGAGGTCGACGCGGTCGGCGTTGAGGGGCGAGAGGCCGAACTTGTTGTGGAAGTCGAGGTAGAGCTTGCGCGACTCGTTGGGGTGCCACCTAATTAGGCAAGAGGGGCAGGCGCATCTCAGCACCTAATTGGGCAAAGGTGTGAACGGAGAGGGAAGAGAGATGGAAGGCGGCCGTTGGGCTCGAGCAGTATGCAATGAGGGAGGCAATCAGCATGCAATGAGGGAGGCAATCAGCATGGAAGGCGGCCGTTGGGCTCGAGCAGTACATGTACACGTCCTTGGACCCATCGAGCTGGAGCATGTAGTTCTCATGGGTGTCAAAGTGGATGGAGGAGGTTGTGTTGCCTGCGCTCATCCACAGACGCGCCTCGTGCAAGCTCTCGTACAGCTCAGCGCACCTGTGGGGAAAGGGCGCCGTAGTGAGCACATGCATGCAAGGCCGGAGCCCGCCTCGTGCAAGCTCTCGTACAGCTCAGCGCACCTGCGCCCACCCGTGGTCATCAGCCGCAATCGGAGTGGCCATCAAAGGCAACCATGGGGCCATCAGGGAGGTCATCATAGTCATAAGAAGTGGGAGGTCATCAAGGGTATCACCTAATTGGGCAAGGGAGGTCATCAGTAGTGGGAGCACCTGAGTGGCTCGGGCAGCCAAAGGAAGCGGCGTAGCGTAATGCCGGCCTCCGAGAGTGGCGTGACCGTGTACAACATATTCTCATGCTCGGGTCGGTTGTAGCGCTTGAGGAAGTCGCAAAAGGTCCAGCCGGCCATCAGGGGGTGACGGTCGTTGTGTGTGATGCGGTTCTGCTTCTCGATGAGAGCGTGCCTGTGGGGAGGGGGGCGCGGTGTGAGCACTTGCATGCGGTTCTGCTTCTCGATGAGAGCGTACCCGATGAGGAAGGCAATCAAGGGTATCACCAGAGCCCATGAGTGGCAATTAGCGTACCACGGCTTCCGAGGGCGCAGTGCTCGATTAGGAAGTCATTAGGAAGTCATTAGGAAATCATTATGAAGTCATTAGCGTACCACGGCTTCCCATCCGCAAGGGCGCAGTGCTCGATTAGGAAGGCGTCATCCCACGGCTGGGCGCCCATGGCGGCGCGCGCGCCGCCGCGCACGATGACGGGCTTGTACGCGCCTACGTGCTGGCGCCAAAAAGCCCCCGGGCTCAGCTCGGGCTCGAGGCTGGCAACCACGACCCCTTCCTCATCGTCCTCCTCGTCGCTGACGTCGTCCTCCTCGTCGCTGACGTCGTCCTCACTGCCGCTGCCGCCGCCGCCGCCGCCGCCGCCGCCGCCGCCGCCGCCGCCGCCGCCGCTTTTGACCCGCCATTCACGCACCTTCCGCGGCGCCACAAACTGTTCCCCCACAGGCCTCAGATGGCCTAACGGCCATTCACAGCTCCGGCTGTGAAGGCACTCGTGGTCGCGCTCCGTGAGCACGCACGAGTGCACGTGGCACTCCCGTGACGACGACTGCGGCATCGGCAGCGGCTGCTCGAAGGCGAGGGTGCCCGCGTACCTGTGGGGAGAGAAGGGCGCCGTGGTGAGCACTTGCATGCAGCGGCTGCTCGAAGGCGAGGGTGTCCACGTACCCAGAGGCGGAGGCGCTCAGCACGGCGTCTGACGGCTCGCTCAGGCCGCCAGCTTCATCTGCCGTCACGGCGCTCGCCACGACGCCGTCGTCGTCGCCGTCGCCCGTGCCCATCGCGGCAGCGGCGAGGCGCTTGCGACGGCGCGCTTGCGCAGCGCGCAGCTCGTCGCGCTTGCGCAGCGCGATCTCATAGTACGTGTGACGAAACTCGAGCGCCGCCGACGTGTGCACCACCGGCGTGTCGTAGGCGCCTGCGGGGTTCGCGCCGTCTTGGGCGCTCAAGGCGGCGCTCGCGGCGGCGGGGCACGACCCTCGTGGAGCCGATCGGGGCAGCCCGTCGCGGGTGGCGCCCACGACGGCGCGTAGCGGCCCTCCATGGTGATGACGCGCGATGCCGGCCAAGGCGGCGATCTTGGTACCTGTGGGGAGGGGGCGCCGTGGTGAGCACTTGCATGCCGGCCAAGGCCCCCTCCTCGTCCTCGTCGTAGTCATTAGGAAGTCATCAGGAAGTCATTAGGAAGTCATCAGGAAGTCATTAGGAAGTCATTAGGAAGTCATTAGGAAGTCATACCCTCCCCCTCCTCGTCCTCGTCATAGTCGTGCACGTCGCGCTGTCCTGGGCGCGAGAGCTCGCCCAGCCGCCTCTGCTCGGCCATGGCATGCTTCACCAGTGCGAGATTATCCTCGGCGTAGTCCAGAAGGTCGTGCAGCAGTTTGCTCGTCAGCATGTGCACGTACCTGTGGGGAGAGGGCGCCGTCGTGAGCCCTTGCGTGCTGGGAGACGGGGCGCCGTGGTGAGCACTCTCTCGGGCCGCGCGGCGCCATGTACCCGGCCGACGTGGCCATGAGGATGCTCGCATCGGCGCTCAGTACGGCGCTCTTCCCTTCGGCACTGGTGCGGGCGGCGAGGTCGGCGAGCGCCTTGACGCCCTCCCGGACGGCGCTCGCATACCCGGCCGCGCTCGCTTCGTCGTCTCTGAGCATCGAGTGTGAAACGAAACCACGTGTGAAGAAGGCCTGCACCCGGTGGTGTGAAGGCGCCCTCGAGTCGGACGCGACCTCGTCGAGGAGCTGCACGTCGCTCGCGGCCACCTGGATGTTGCCCTCGCGCAGCACTGACGTGTAGCCCGACCAGCAAATGTACCGATACTCCCAGTCGTCGGTGCATGCCCAGTATGCCGCGAGGTAGCTGTCGGCGCACAGCCGCCAGTTCCCGCTCATGGCGGCATTGCCAGCCGTCCCGAGGTAGCGCTGCGCTAGGCCATTGTCGTGCGCTCTGTGTCGCGGCGGTTTGTGGGCATGACGCGGCTGCACAAGATTTATCTCGGCATCGTGCGAGTGACGGGCTCCCGGATTCATGGGGATGGGTGTAGGCGGAGGAGGACCGTCGACCTTGACAGAACCTCCTGAGACGAAATACGGCGGCTGCTGCTGCCCGTTCACCTCGGGCGCAAGCAGGACCAGCACCACTGCGCATGACCACGTATGGATGTTCAATCGTAGTAGGCGACCGTGCCCGTGCATGGTGATGTGCAAAAAAATCGGCGGAACGCCAAATTGCCCGAAAGCGAAATGCTTGACGAAACGCAGTCTCGGCACGACTTGTTACAGGCAGTAACAGGCGAAGTTTTATTTGTCAACTGAACAACAGTGAAGACATAGACCGTCAGGCATGGCAGACAAGTAAACGTGGTCGGAGCAAGGCGACCCTTAGCGAGGCCCCGAGCCCCGACGCCCGAGCGTGTGCAAACGCACGCGGCACAAGCCTTCGACCTTGAAGCAATTGCCTTGAAGACCTAAGACAGTCAGAATCACTAATACGCAAACCGGCGCTCACACTGGCAGTACAGGCATTATACAGGCATTATCGGACATAGGAAAGAGAGGAAAGAGCGACCCAATCTAGGCCGCTTGACGCTATACCGACGGCGTCGCGATTGGGCGGCGTCGCGATTGGGACTTGCATGGTCTCAGACGGTCCTTCCTCGCAGCGTGAGGCGCTCCGTCTCTCGTCTGTCCGTGACACTTGAGCATGAGTGCGGAGTGCGGAGCAAGCGTGTTTTCCCCCCTTTCTTTGCGTTGCTTTGTCAAGCAACCGATGTTGCATCAATGTGTATGTGCCGCGCAAGCGCACAGGCGCTGCTGTGGCATCCGTACAACGCTTATGGATTGCGAGCCTTCATGAAACTCCGCCTCACGTCGAGCAGCTGAGCAATCTCCTCCCTGGTCAAGGTTTCATCACCGTCCTTGTCCAACTTGTTGAAGAGTGCGTCTGAATTCACGCTCGACCCACTCATCGCCAACAGTCTACGGAACTCTTCGCGGTCGATGGTTCCGCTCTTGTCGACGTCCACCATCTGCACCGCGACAGGAAGCGTCATGAAATTTGCTGGGCTCGACTTCCAAATCTGGCCCATTTGCGCGCCGAGTGTGCCTGACTGCTGCGAGGATCTCAGCACGTTGCGCTCCCACGTGCCAAGGAACCCGGTCAGGCTATTGGCCGCCACCGGTGGGACGTGCCGAGATGTCTTGTTGGGCCACGAGGCGTCGGGCAACGTAGTGGTACTCATGTATCGAGATCGTTCGACACGTCCGCGACGCGAGAACAACCGAAGTCCCAGGTACTGTAGGTCCACGGCGCGACGAAAAAAACAGAAAGCCCGCGGGCACTGTTTCATTTTGTCGGTAAACTTTGCGCGAGCGGCGCGCGCGCCGCGCCGTCCGCGCTTTGCGGGCGCGCGGGAAACGCCGTCCGCGCTTTGCGGGCGCGCGGGAAAGTTTCGTCTGATTCGGGATCGACCTGCATGGTACATTGTTATGATTCGATTGTAAAGGTATGTCTGAGTACACTGCGGAGTCGCCAACTTCGTCGTCGAGGGACCCACGATAAACGGAACAAAATCACTATTCACGTCGCTTCTTCATCTCCGCTCGGCGACTCGCTCGCCTTTAGCTTGAAGCTTCACGCTTCAGACGGTCGACGCCATCGATCACCGCGAGGACTTCCTCTCGCCCCTCCATCCGCGCAGCCGAGCGCGCAGATAGCCCGTTACCATCAAGCGCGTCGGCCTCGAGCCCACTCAGCAGCAAGAGCTCCACCATCGCGCCGTGCCCCCGCATCGCCGCGACGATCAGGGCACCAAGCGCGTGCGGGTCATTTGACGAGAGCTGCTGCTTGCTAATCAAGGCCTTAGCAGCGGCCACGTGCCCTCGCCGCGCGACGCACTCGAGGGCAGACGCGCCGTCCCCGTCGACAGCGCTCGTGCTCGCCCCGGCGCGCACGAGCGCAAACACAATCGAAGCGTGACCGAGCTTGCACGCATTCGTGAGGGCTGTCTCCGTCGAAATAAGGGGGTAGGTCCCCTGAGTCGAAACCGCCTTGGCCTCCGACGACAACGGTGCCTCAGACGAAGGTGATGCTTGTAACTCAGCCCCCGACGGCCACGGCGGATCTGTGAGTGCCCCCGCCTTGAGCAGCGCAGCCACCACACCGAACTCGCCCCGCTCCGCCGCCCACATGAGCGCCGTGTACCCGTCAGCATCGCGCATTCCCATCATCTTGAGGCGCGCGGGCGTACTCCGACAGCACTCAAGGAGGCGGGCCACCAGAGCCTTCTGGCCGCCCATCGAGGCAGCAATGAGTAACGTCATCTCTCGGCACTCTTGGCAGCGCGCCTCCACTCGAGAATCGATGTGAAACCACTCCGAGACGCAGCCCTGGCTGCCTTCGAGGGCGTCCTTCGCTTTGACCGCGGCGCACTCCGAGACGACATCACCGCTCGAGTCGAGCTTAGCATCGCCGCACTCAAGCCAATCGTCGAGCCAAGTGACCACTTCCTCCATCCGTCCCGCCATCGCCGCCTCCAAGGTGCTGCGTGGTAGCGGCGGCGGCGGTGGCGGCGGCGGCGGCGGCGGCGGCGGCAGCAGAAACGTTGCGGCGGCTGTGTTCGTCGGCGAAGGCGGCGGCGAAGGCGGCGGCGATGGCGATGGCGATGGCGATGGCGAAGGCGGCAGCGAAGGCGGCGGCGGCGACGACGGTTGCGGCGGCGTTGCTCGTGCTGTCAGCGGCGCGGCACTAGAGTCAAGAGCAAGGGGCACCAACTTGCCTCCGGAGCCCTCCTCCATGCTGGCCACGCCGCGCAGCGCCACCTCGAAGCGCAGTAGCTCGCGACGGTTATCGGCGAGCGGCTGCACTAGTCGCCGGCTGGCGACATGGACGTACGCGATAGCGAGCGGCCAATCCCGCAGCTGCATGAGCAGCGCAATGGCCACCGTCGGTGATCGATTGGAGCCATTCGCGCAGTGAACGAGCACGACACCACCAGAGTCGATAGCTGGACGCACAAACGCGAGTGCAGCGTCAAACACACGTGAGATGCCAGCGTCCGCGCCGAAATCTCCAACGTTGAGACAGCAGTACACCAGGCCCTCGGTGGCAGCAGACCTTGGCACGTCGTCGGCCACATTCAGTATGTGGGTGATTCTGTTGTGGCTGAGCAGGCCGGAGTCTGCCGCCGCCGCGCCCATTCCAAGGAAGATGCCGTGCTCGAGACTAGTGATGAGGTGGCTCTTGCGCCTGGCGTAAGCGGCTTCGAGCTCGGTCATCGCCATTTTCAGTGGCACACGTCTCTCGTCAGCGCAGTCGTGCGTGCTGTGGCTCGATCGAGAGCAGGGGCACACGAAGTGTGTGAATGTGAATGTGTGTTGAGGATTCATTCAAAATTCACTCTCTCAAGCGCCACTCGTGAGTGAGTGGTCATTTTTTATCTGCATGCATACATGTTCCATGTCTTGACTTTTGACGTTGGTTGGGGAAAGAGCTCGTTTTCAGTTTTTTCCACAGATGAACCCCGCGCGCCCACGCTGCCGACGAGCAACTAGGAACCGTTAACAACAACACTTTAACGTTAACGAGAAAAAGTCTCTAACCCTGTATCCAATGCCTATATCCCTCTATCCTAACGCTAACCGGCCGGCGGCCGTGGCCTCCGCCTAGCCTCCGCCACCCGGCGTCGGCAGAAGCGAGTATAGCAATATATTACATGTGTTATTAACGTATTTAAACGAACCCAACGTTTCGAACAACAACAAGCCTTCATGTCAATAACTCAATATAGTGTAACATTAACGTACATTTCCTTTAAATTTAACTCAAATCTAACGTTAGGAAGCTCTATTCACCGAGCAAAGTGCATGATCTAGGTCAGCAAAGAAAAGGAACGGTTTCTCGATCGCCGCTGCCGCCACTTGTGTGTGCACACGCGCTTATGGTGTTTTTAACATGGTGCACGCCGCAGTCATGCCCATGACGACGCGTGCAGAGGAACGCGCCTAGACTGCTTGAATGGCGGTCAGCTCGTCCCGTCCAGTTACCGTCCAGTGGAGCCATCGTCGGCCTGGACAACGCTTGCCATGGTGTTCAGCTCCATCCCGCCGCCGTCGTCGTCGAGCAACCTCTTGCTCTGTAACCTCTTGCTGGACAGAGGGCTTGAGAGAGAGTTTGAGAACTTGGGCAAGACCCTCGGGACCTGAGTTGAACGGCTGGGGTAGATGATAGAGCGCTTCCAGTCGGCGGGGTCGGGGCCGTTGCCCAAGCCTTTGCAACAAAGAGCCCGTGCCAAACAGCGGTACCAGCGGGCGCGATACGTCGGCGAGAAACATTTACAAAGGTTAGGGCATAGAAAGCACAATGTAAAGATCATCAGAGCAACGTAGGCAAAGCCACCGAAAAGCACAACAGGTTCAGTCTGAAACGGAGGCAAGGGCGGCGGCGGCGATGGCGTTGGCGTCATTGTCGGTGGCTGTAATGACGGTGGTGGTGGTGGCCAAGGTGGCTTCGCGGGAGGGTCCAGGTTGCTCACAGCGAGGGTCATCATCAGGGCAACACCTGAGACTATTAGGCACTGAAAGATGGCACACGGCGTCTGGTACGTGCGTACCAAAACATCCGAATTCCTGACGACCCAAGGGAGCGAGTCGTACTCAAGATCGACGACCTTATCGGCAAAGTCTCGGAACATGGTTGCCACCTGCTCACGGTCTCCTCTTACTGCCCACGAAAGTGGTGCTAGCTCATGCCCCACGAACCTGGTCTTCGCCTCATTGCGAAACAGGTCGTCCATCTCCTCTAGCGAGGTCACATCAGGTAAAGTGGACGAAGTGTGAGCAGAGCCCGGGGAAGGCGATTCGTCGAGACCGATCTCGATGATCTGCGAGATCAGGATGGCAACGCTTAGGATGGGCACAAGTAAGGATCGGGCAAACAAGGTTCTGGAAACTTCAGGGAAAGGATGAGTTCGAGGCAACGTTGACAGACTTCTTTCGTGGGGCTTGAGTTTGTTTCGTTATGCGTTTCGGGGCGGACGCAGCACGAGCCATAAGGATCTCTCAGGAAGGCATTCAACATCTCCGCAATGGCTTTAAAAGAAACACCGATGAAGAAGGAGTCCGCCCGCAAGCCGCCGTTCTCTGAGAAGCGAGGCACTTCTGTGCAGTTGACGCCCAATACTTCGATCGGTAGAAGCATCAGCCCAAGCAGAAGCATCAGCCCGAACATCAGCACCAGCAGCACCAGCAGGAGCACCAGCAGCACCGGCATCTTCATCACCGCCAGCAGCCGCGACGCGCCCGAGGGCGGGGAATCGGACAGGCGCGTCCGCGCCTGGGCTAACCGCGCGACCGCCTGCTCGAAGTTGCACCAACCTGATTGGTCGTACGAATACCCAGTGAACCCAGGCGGCAGCCGCTTGTGCTGCAGCACCAGTGTGCGCGGAGACGCGTAGAAATGAGACATTGTTTCTTTAGCAAGGTCAAAGACGGCCGCCTCGGTAGCGGTGCGTTGACCTTGGGCATCCTTTTGAGGGCAGGACAGAAAGTCCATGAAGAGGGCCCTGATGGCGCGCGTCCGCACGAGCGAAGTCAAAGCTTTCCGTACCGCCACCATGTGAAAGCCGTTCGGGTCTGGGTGCAGGCCGCTCAGCCACCTGTAGCTCAGGACAGCGGTGGCCCGATCCTTAATGGCCCTTACGGCGTCTTCAGGAGTCAAAAAGGCTTCCTCCGGCAATTCCTGCCAAGCGAGGAGGAGTTGGGACGATCAAAAACTAGGAGACCAACCAGAGTAGAGGTCAGTTGGGCTCTCCTGAGCGCGTACAGCTGGAGGGCTGCTCGGCGCACCTGTCGACGTACTGCGATCCAGTCTGGAGGTTGGGAAAGAAGCCAGGCAACAGAGATCAGTCGGATGATGCCAGCGCCAAGGAGCTGTAAGAGGTCGCCTTCGATCTTTTCGACTCGAACGTGTATAGCGAGACGACGATCACATCGTCCGAAGCATCTCACCACACAGAAAAAGATACATACCACGATGATTGGAAGTAGTACTCCAAAGACGGTTACATTGACGCTGTGCACAAAGCGAGCCTCAGCGTCTGGGGGCGGAGACAGGGGAGACGGCGGTGGATAATCGCAGCAAGGCGGCGGAGGCGGCGGTGAAAAGTAGAACAGGACGCCAGTGTCGGCTTTGGCGTTGAGCCACGGAATGGCTGAGATCGCGACGAAACCAGCGGAGGCGCAGAACAAAAACAGCTGGAGGCACGGGGCATAGGCATGTTTCCTGAGAAAAGGATGTACGAGGAGGAGGAAGGGTGACTCCTTCTTGTCGTCGTTGGCTGCCAAGTTGGCAAACATCGAGTAGAGGTTTGGTCTGTGCTGCGCGAGGCGATCCAAGGCTTGCTGCATCGGATCCATGATCTCGGACGCGGGCGCGGCCTGGGGCTTAGGCGCTTCGTCAACCGAAGCCGGGCGAGTCACTGGTACTTCCGTGGGCTTGGTCCAGCGTGTCCTACCCGTTGCCTGGTTGTGATAGTATGTCTTCCCATCTGGCGTTCTTGCCTCGCTCCAGCCGGCGTTAACGATTGGCGCCCCTTGCTGCTCGCTCGCTGCGGCAGCCACTGTTCTCGCCCTCGCGCCTCGCTGTGGCGCCCCTTGCTGCTCCCTCGCGCCGTCCCGAGTGTCAACCACGTCCCAGGCTGGTGGCGCCTCAACACGCGGTGCTGGCGGTGGTACCGGGCCTGGCCCCGCGCATGCAGCGCACACCGAGGCGCCGGACACATTCTCGAGGGTGCATTGCGAACACACCCACGGCACTGTTGGGGGGGGTGGCGGTGAGGCAGCGCGATGGGCTTTCATATTCAGCGCCATGGTGGCGCACATCCGTTTGAGGTCTTTGGTTGTCAGCTGCGCGGTCGATTGGTTTTGGATCTCGGCGGGTACGGCCATTCCAGCCACCTCCATGGTTCGCTGCATCTTGAGCTTGAGATAAAGGTTCTGATAGTACTCGTCAAGAGGATGCTGGCGAGAGGACTGGCCGGTGGTCGCATTGTAGTGGTGGAGATTGCCGTTCGGGCCCATCTGCTCCGTCCAGCCCTCCTGCTCGCCAGCAGTGAGCGCCTCCTCGGCGATCCACAGCAGATCGGTGTCTTCGGTCGGCTCCATACCGAGAGACAGAGCGTACTCAAGCACATCCTCTGGCAGAGCTTTGAAGTCGGTCTGGTAGCGTGCTGATTGTTTTGGCGCATCGATTTTGGACGCCGTCTTCTCCTCATTCACGGCCACGTCGAAGTAGACCCACGCCCACTTCTGCTCCTCCTCGTTCGGGGCGATGCGAAACCTGAGAGAGACCAGCTTCGGCGTCTCGACGAAGTTCGTTTCCGTACTCTTCTCCACCGAAACTGCTGCCACATCTGCCCTGGTGGCTGCAGACGGCTCCTCCTCCTCCGTCTCCCCACGCGGCGGCAAAGTTGCGAAGCCGTTTGCCATGTCAACGCCAGCCTCATCGTCATCGTGCTGGGGAGGAGGTTGAGTTCGAGCAGCGCTCGATGGAAACGGATCGGCGGCCCTCGGCGGCGGCAGTCCGGCCGGCCGTGGCGTCCCGCACATTTCGCAATCGCGTGCGCCGTCGACGTTTTCATACGTGCACGCTGCACAGGACCAGGGCATGAGCGGGCACTCTTTCACAAGTGCCCACGGATCTGCCCACGAGCAAGTTCGAAGCCGGTAAAAAGAAGCCGGTCAGGCCGGGAGTTCGGTTCCGAAATTAGATGTTGGTGACATCTGAAAGTTTTTACCGGACCCTTGTTCATCGTTCAAGATGCTGTCCACGACGACTTTTTAAAGATGCCCTGAGGAATTCAGGGTTTTTTGGCACTTTCGTCCCATGTAAAACTCAATAATTGAGGCTTTCGCCATCGCCGGGCCGCCGGGCAGGCCATGGAAGCCTCCGAAGGCGCTGACGGCAGCGTGCAGTCCGAGTCCGAGGTCGAATCGTCGGCTGACAACGGCTACCTTCTCGCCGTCGGACGAGGACGAGGGTGGTGGCGCACGCGAGTGCCACGGTTAGAGGAGACGCTATCCTGAAGGCATCTGCCAGGCTTGCCGCCCACGGAGCATCCGCCGCAGCCAGCTCGTGGGCTGAGGCGCCGCATCCTCGGGGCAGTGGGCTC
>PJAB01001278.1:0-15768 GCA_002887195.1 Chrysochromulina parva
GTTTTGGCCAAAAGGAAGGGCGATTTTTGAGCTTGCGGTGCACCTGAATCCCAGACTTTGATCGTCTTGTCGTACGATCCAGACACGATCTTGGTCCCGTCCGGGGAAAACGCCACCGACGAGATGATGCTGCTGTGCACGTTTGTCTCTTCCGCTACACAGTTGATGAGCATTGCGATCATCCTGCGAACAAGAGACGTGTGTATTCGGCAGCATGGAGATATGTGGGACCACGAGCGGCTGCAAGCTCGAAAGGCGCTTGAAGGGTCTCGACGCAGGCATGCAACAGCCCACAGCATGCCTGCAGATTTAGGGGGATCACGTGCGGCGTGTGGGTCGACCGAAGCTCCTCAGAGCGCGAACGGAAAGTCGCGTGCCCTCCGCTCGAGAGAGGCAGCCCAGCTCGGGGCCTCAGGATTGGGCAGTCACGTGGCAGTGAAGCGCGCGGGGGTGGAGAGGAGGGATGCGTACTGGTCGGCGGCGGCGCGCGACTGCGGAAAGGCACGCGGAAAAATCACAGCCATGAGAGGATAGGGGAGACGCATGTGTGCTCCCGGACTGCCAGCAGGGCACCATGAAGGAAAGCACCTGAGCGGCCTCGAAGGATCCGTGTGCGAGGGCGGTGCGGTGTGCGCGTGCAGCGATCGCACCGACGCACACGTTGAGCACGGCGAGCGACGCGTGAGCGTGCACGTACTCCTCGCGAATTTGCGATGCCTCCTGCCATTTTTGGGCTCTTTGGGCTTTCTTGTTAACAGTGACACGAGACACAGAGGAGAACTGCAACCAAATCTCTTGGAAACTCAGGAGCTAAAGCGGTGACAGTTAGAGCAACCGGTGCTCCGCGAGCCCCACAGGGGAGCCCCACCCATTTTTGGCAATTGATTTTTGGGCTCTCTTGAGTCTTGTTAACAGTGAAACGAGACACATTTTTGGGTTTTCTTGTTAACATTTTGGGGATACCTTCGTTATAAGACCACCACAGATTGCCTCCTCCTCGTTCACACCGTCTAACGCATGCTGATGCTCAGCACTCAGTGGCATCCACTCAGACTCGCACTCAGAATCAATTCACGCCTTCGCACCAACATTTTAGGGATTTTGGGCTTTCTTGATAACAGTGAAACGAGACACAGGGGGAGCGAACAACCAAATATCTCGGAAAAGCTGTGCGGAGCTAAGCGGTGAGAGTTAGAGCCGACCGGTGATTTTTGGGATTTCGTGCGGGCGATTCCGGTGTGTTCGACTTACTGTGAATGACAACCATTGGCTGTGAAGGGTAATTCTAACCTCGCCCCGTGTTCGGTACGAGCCGAAAGACGCGGCAGACGGCGCGGCTCACACGTCGACACACGACACAGGCTCACGACTTAACTCACGACGAGTGCGAAGCCAAAGCCGTGCCCTTTCGAGTGGACCACAGCACACGACTCAAACACACGCTGCCGATGAGCAAGGTGCACAGCTCGCAGAGGTGCCGCGCGAAGGTGTGGCACGTTCGACCGAGTAGCCAGCGCTGCGCTGTCCAGAATGGTCCCCTGTAGTAGTAGGAAGGCCAGACGCGGCGCAAGAGGGGCTGAGGCGTCTCAAAGAATATGAGCTGCCATAGGTGCTCCAGCACCCAGGGCACCTGCTCCTCGTGATTTCGGCGCTTGCGGTCGGGTGCGCTCTCGCTCTCCCCGTGCCACGCGAGCAGGCGTTCGTAAAACGCGCGCGGCCGTCGCCGGATGCGCTCTCTGCTCACCAGCAAGATGGCGCACACGTTGGTCTCGTATTCCGACGGCATCGCGATGCCGAAGCGCACGCATGCGTCATGCAGACGTCCGTAGAGCGGATCGCCAGCAGCTATGCGCCGACGCGGTGCCAACTTGCGCCCACGGTACGCCACTTGAAGAACCTCACCACCGTCACCCACCCTCACCAAACGATGGATGCGCGCATAGAAGCCCTCGCGGTGATGCTTTGGCACGTGCACGCTCGCAATATCGTCCTGCACGAAGAGCGTATAGGCTGCGAGGCCCTGCTCGTAATTCCGCACGATGTGCTGCAGGTAGCTTTCGCTTTCGCGCCCGATGTTGCGCAGCCTGACATGCTCATCAGCCGCTGGCAGCGCGACGGCAGAGCCCGACTTGTCGTACACCACGCTGCGCACGACGGCCGCGCCCTCCAGGGCTCTCGACAAATCGGCGAGCCACGGTTCGAAAGAGCGGTCGGAGTACAAGGCGACGACGACGTCGAGGGCCACCGAGTGACGCTCCATTCTCGTCAAAACTTCAGACACGAACCGGAACGTTGAAAGATGCCAGCCACTAAGCTATTTTTGTAGGACGATTCGGTCTCGCTGATCGGGGATTATTGGGATTCACAGGGTCTTCTGAACCCTTTTCCGCGGACCTTTATTATTTAATGGAGGTCGACACCAAGCCCGCCGTCTAGCCGAGAGGACCTTCTAACGTCAACGTGACTCAGCCTGGAGGGGCCGTCGATTGCCATGGGTGACATGTGGCGCTCCCAGAAGATGCAGCTCGTGCAGCTGATCGTGCAGAACGACGCTGCCCGCACTGTTGTCAGCAAGCTTGGTACCGCTGGCCTGATCCAGTTCCGCGACCTGAACGTGGGTACCTCGTTCTACAAGCGCTCATTCGTCGAGGAAGTGCGAAGGTGCGATGAGCTGTCGCGCATCATGCGCAGCATCCAGCTCGAGTTTGAGGACTCCGCCATCGAGCTCGCCGAGAAGAACTCTGCCGAGTCTCTCCGCCTTTCCCTTGACGACATCGAGCCCAAGATCAAGTCCTTCAACAACGAGCTCAGTGAGCTGAAGAAGCAGCAGGAGCTGCTCGTCAAGAACGACAACGCGCTTCGTGAGCAGAAGATCGTCCTTGACCTTGGCCAGAAGATGTACTCGAAGGAGGCCGAGGTCGGCATGGAGAAGGCCAGGCCCATCGGCGCCGTGCCCGAGATGGGCAAGACGACGATGGCCGAGCTCATGACTCTCTCCGAGTTCGCCGCCTCATCCACCGGCCTGCTCGGCCAGGTGTCGGGCGTGATCAAGTCGGAGCTCGTGGCCTCGCTCGAGCGCACGCTCTTCCGCGCCACACGTGGCAACGCCGTCTTCGAGACCGTTCCCATCGCGCAGAAGCTGTTCGACGTGGACAACAGAGGCCAGACCGAAGCGGTCGAGAAGGTCTTCTTCATGGTCCTCTTTGCGGGGGAGGTGCTGCGCGACAAGATCTCCAAGATCTGCTCGTACTTTGGCGCGTCCCTCTACATGTTTCCCGAGAACCCCTCCGAGTATATCGCTATGGTCGCCGAGGTGCAACGCCGTCTCGCCGAGTCTGACGAGATCCTCGCCAAGGGTGAAGCAGTCATGAGCGAGCTCCTCGGCCGCATCTTGACCGTCTTCGGCACGTACCACTTCGTGGTGCAGAAGGAGAAGATGATCTACGACATGCTCAACATGTGCGAGTTCGATCTAAAGCGTCACGTCTTCGTCGCAGAAGGGTGGGTACCCACGCGCGAGTACGATCAGCTCGTCGCCACGATGGCGGCGGTCACCAAGGAGTGTCACCTCGACACGCGCCCCATCCTCAACAAGCTCAACTCCCGCCTCACGCCGCCGACCCACATCCCGATGACCAACTTCACGAGTGGCTTCCAGGCGCTCGTCAACACGTACGGCACCCCGCGCTACCGTGAGGTCAACCCGGGCGCCTTCTGCTGCATCTTCTTCCCCTTCCTCTTTGGCATCATGTTCGGCGACTTTGGCCATGGCACGCTGCTTACACTCTTCGGCATGTTCCTCGTCTCTAAGGAGAAGGAGTGGGGCACGGGCGCGGGCCTCAACGACATGGTCGGCATGTGCTATGGCGGGCGCTACATCATCCTGCTCAACGGCATCTTCGGCGCATACGTTGGCTTCCTGTACAACGAGGCGTTCGCTTTCCCGATGAACTGGTTCGGCGGCTCACGCTGGCACCTTGCGGAGGACCCGTCGGTAGGGTGTGCGGCACACCCCGACCCGGCAGCGCTGCCGCCCGTATGCTCGATGGACTCGCCTTACCCGGTGGGCATCGACCCGATCTGGCACTACACGGCCAATAAGATCACCTTCTTCAACTCGTTCAAGATGAAGATCTCGATCATCGTCGGCGTCATCCAGATGACGGTGGGCATCTGCCTCTCCTTGCTCAACCACATCGAGTACGGCGACTACAAGCGCATCTTCTTCGAATACCTGCCCGAGATGATCTTCTTCGAGGGCATCTTTGGCTACCTCGTCTTCACCATCTTCTACAAGTGGTCCGTCGATTGGAGCGGCAACGTGGGCGTGCCAGGAAACCCGGGCCCGCAGGCGGCCCCCTCTCTGCTCACTCTGCTCATCAACATGTTCATGTCGCCAACGACACCCATCTCGGTGCCGCTCTACGGCATTGAGTGCTACACCTCGTGCAGCACAGCCCAGCAGCATGGCGCGTGCGACGTGTCGACGATTGCGGGCGCGTGTCCCATCGCGTGCCACACCGGGGTCGTGGACGGTGAGGACAAGCTCACCGCCGCTGGGCCTGGCGTGAACGAGTTCAAGATGTGCTTCTCGGACACGCAGCTGAACGTGCAGTTCGCACTGCTGATCGCGGCCTTCGCGTCAGTGCCCTTTTTGCTCTTCCCGATTCCATTCATCGAGCTCGCGCAGCACAACGCCAACATGGCCGAAAAGGCCAAATACGAGCAGTTGGATAGCAAGGAAGGCAAGGATCAAGACGATGCCGACGATGGCCACGGCGACTTCTCCTTTGGCGACGCGTTCATCCACCAGGCGATCCACACGATCGAGTTCGTGCTGGGCTCCATCTCGAACACCGCCTCGTATCTGCGCCTGTGGGCGCTCTCTCTCGCGCATTCGCAGCTCGCCGAGCTCTTTAAGGACATGATCTTGCGCGACGCCGGCCTCAACTCCGGGTTGCCGGCGCCCTTCTCGGGCATGGCCGCGTGGTTCGCCCTCACCGCATGGGCTATCATCTCGGTCGTAGTGCTCATGGTCATGGAGAACCTCTCGTCCTTCCTACATGCGCTCCGCTTGCAGTGGGTCGAGTTCCAGAACAAATTCTTCCGCGGCGATGGCCACAAGTTTTCGCCCTTCACCTTCGAGTCGATCAACGCCGTCGATGAATCGGAATAACCGTCCCGACGCGCGACGGGGATCAACCGGAACGCAAAAGCATAGTTACTACGTACCGTTACTTCTAGTACTAACAGGTCTTGCATGATGAAGCCCATGTCTTTCCATGTCTCGGCAATCGGCATGTTTCCGAGCATGCACATTTACAAAAATCAGAAGCTTGAACAGGCGCTCAAACCTCCCAAGTTGGCCGGGCGTGATCCGGACGTTAACGCGGAACAGTATACTAAGTAATGCGCTTATGCGCCATCTAACGTGGCAGGGACCCGCGGTACACCCGGGGCGCGCGCCACCGCGCTCGCGGCGGCTCGCTGCGGAAGGCATGACGGGCGACCCGCGGGGACCCATCACCGCGTCATCGATCCGTCACCTTGGACTGGAGTCGTCGCTGTGCGATTGGCCGCTCTGTGGCATCGAAGCCATCGCGAGTTGTGCGAGCTGCGAAGGCCGCGGTGGGCCGAGCCGGTGCGTGAGGAGTAGGTCGTTGGGTACCCACGGAGGCCGGAACGTGTAGATGAGCCGCTCGCCCCGAGGCTCGGACTGCGCCGCCGCAGCATCGGCAGGCGGCCGCGGCTGCAGGGCCGACTCGAGAACTCCCCATCGTGTCGGGTCCTTTTGCAGCGCAAATTCAATGGACGCGGGATGTGTCTGCAGCAGGCGGTTCATGTACGTGTGCAGGTCGGCGCGGCGCGCGACGTCGAGGCGCTCTGCGTCGAAATGCAGGATCAGGTGACCGCGGTCGTCCAGCTGGATGCCGATGAAGCTCGGCCAATCGTTGCGCAGGCTACGCTTGAGCTGCTCGCGCAGCTCGGGCTGCCGACGGGAGAGGGATCGCTTCTCATTGCGTGCGTTGCCGCCCGCGAGGAACGAGCCTGCAATCGTCTTGGACGCGCCTTGCATCGCGTCTGCCTGCTTTGCCTCGTCCCTGCGCTCGAATGGATCGATCGAGTAGCGGAAGCGCTGGAAGGAGCCCGCCTGCCCTGGTGCCTGTGGCAGTGCGGCATGCTTGAACACGGGCCGCGGCGATAGCGGCTCCATTCCGGTCGGCTTACTGTCACGGCAGCTGCCTGGCCGGCGTGCCCGCTCAGACAGCTCGTACGGGTCGCTCTGGCCTTCGATAGAGTAAGTGAAGGTGGTGAAGCCGCGTCCGCTGAGCGGGCCGTTCTTATTGGGAATGCGCGCGCCGCGGATGGGCAACGCGCGCGGCGACACTTTTTTGCGCGGCGAGACGAGCACGACCGAGTTGCCAGCGTCTTGCTGGAGCCACATGGGGAACTCGGCAACTCGGCGACGCCACCCAACCAGCGCCTGCCGACTCCGGTGTTCGGTGGACGCACGAGCACAGGCCGTCAACAAGCGATCGGTCCGTTCAACTTTCCCGGTCCGTTCAATTTTCTCGACGGCTGAGAAAAAAACTAAGAAACCGGGAAGTCCATTGAGGGGCGACAACTGCAGTCGACCCACGCCTTGATTTGGGGTGCTGAATTCGTCATTTCTTGGAATTTACGCGCATGCTCTGTCGAGCACTCAGCTTCGCCGCAGCCTTGACCGCCCGTTCGCCAGCTCTCTGCCGATCCAAGACCATCATGGCATCGGCGGTGCTGAGTGAAGCCGACCGCTTCGCTTTCGACCTCAACGGCTTCCTCGTCGTGCGCAGCGTCTTCTCGCCAGAAGAGGTCGCCACTGCCAACGCGGGAATAGACGCCCACACGGCCGAGCTGCAAGCGCGCGTGGGCGACGCGTTGCGAAACGCCAACGAGGGCACGCCCCTGTCGGCCAAAGGTCCTCGCCTTGACCTTGGTGGCATGCTCTTCTGGGACCAGCCGCATTGCGACCTCTTCCGCAACGTCCTAGCACACCCGAAGCTCGTGCCGTACCTCAACGCCTTTTGTGGCGAAGGATATCGTATGGACCATCAGCCGATTGTGATCGCGCAGGATCGCGACTCGGAAGGCTTCATGCTGCACGGGGGTCCCATTTCAGGCGACGACGGCGTTCCCTCGGGACGCTTCAACCCTGAGTTGCAGTACCGCTGCGAAGGCGGTCACATTTGGACGACGCTTCTCGCCGTGGCCGTGCAGCTCGTCGACCACAACCCGGGAGATGGTGGCTTCTGCGTGCTCCGCGGCTCACACAAGCTCAACTTGCCCGTGCCTCTCGACGTGGTCAACGGCGTGTCCGAGGTATTCCGCGAGCACATCCATCAACCGGTCACCAAGGCCGGTGACGTCGTCATCTGGTCAGAGGCAACGGTGCACGGCGCGACGCCGTGGCGAGGCGAGCAGCAGCGGCGCATCGCGCTCTATCGCTTCGCGCCGGCCAATATGGGCTACGGCCGCGGCTATCTCGAGATCCCGACCGAGAATCTCGCGCAACTGACGCCACTGCAGCGCGCGGTGCTCGAAGCTCCTTATGCGACGCGCCTCGAGCGGCCGTTGGTGACGCCCGAAGTGGCCGCTAGCGGCGCGGCTCCTCATTTAAAGCAGCGCAGCGAGGCCAAGAAGGATCTCGATCGCAAGCTCTTCGGAACCGCGTACTTTTGAAGGGGCTGGAGCCGAGCGTGGCGCCGGTGGTGCACGAAGCACGAAGGGCGCAGGTGTGAATCGAGGTGTGAAGTGGAGCGGCGACGTACCTGATCTACCGAACATGCGGGCCCGCGGCTGATCCGCTGTGTGTTGAGAAGGCGGCGTCGACAGATTGAGAAGTTGAAGCAGAGCTGGGCGCCGCCTGCCACCGACTCTCTGGGATCCCACGGCGTCCACGTTTCGAGCATCGACGGCCCGGCTACGTACTTGCTATGTTATCTCAGGTCGTATCGGCGTCTGCGGCGATATTCCGCGTCGACGACGACGTACGACGACTCGAATCTCTGGCCCGCGACTCGCAACGTCGGACGCGGCTGGTCTTAATTTACAGAAGCAGCCGACTGGCGCGGGCCCGGGGCGTAGGTTGCACCCGACTCGGGAAAGGGGACGACAGGCGCCCGGAAGGCGCTACAACCTAGGCGAAGAGCACGCGACCCCGACCGGGAATACACTGAACGAATCAAGATAAATATCATATATTCGCAAAATGACACACCGACCAAGACGGCACCCGCGGTTTCCGTTCTTGTTTTGAATCTTGAAAAAGTCGCGCGGGCCGCAGCCGTTGCGGGCCTTGGCGCATCCAAGCCGCAACGGATCCGCACACAAGCGACCCACCCACGCCGTCTCGGTCTCCGACCGCGCCGCGGTCGTCTGCGCCGGGAGCACCTCAGTGAGCTGGCCTCTGAGTCTGACGCTAAGTGGAGTAAGGAGGGAGTGCGTCTCTCCGATCACATTGTGATCAGTGCGCATTTTCCGCCCTCTTGTATGCGCTACTTGTGGTCTCTTCTTGCACTGAGCACTCGATTATCTCTTGCTCGAGGCGCCTCAGACCACCACGGCCAGATGAAGCCAGATAGATCGTAGCTCGGAGGAGGAATTCTGGATCCTTGAATGGGCTCCGGTCACTCCGGCCGCCCTGCTCTCAGTTCGTCGGGATGAGGACCGCAAAGGCCTTGTTGAGCGCCACCATAGCCTCTTGCGCGTACTGGTGCTCGCACTTATCAGGATGCAGCTGCAGCGCGAGCTTACGATACTTCTTCAGCACTTCGCGCTTGTTGACGGTGTTCAGCTCACGCGCTGCCGCAAGTTTCGGCACCCCGAGAGCCGAGAATGGCGAATAGGCAGTCGCGTGGGTCGACGCGTGCCTCAGCACCTGGAGAGCGGCCTCGGGCACCGACTCGACTGTCGCCTGAAGCGTGTCCCACCGTGCGTCGGTCAGTCCGGCCATCACGAGCCGAGGCTCCTTGACACAGAGCTCACGCCCCTTTCGGATCTCCTCGAGCGCTGCCGCCTGATCTCCCGCCATCACCTTCTCGTGTACGCGCCCGAGCGCCGCGTTGACGCGCTGAGCGAGTGTCGGGGGCATCGGTGGCTCCTTCTTCTCCTCAGCAGGCTTCGCAGCAGCTCCATACGCAGCGCGCTTTGGGGCCTGTGGCCTCGCGCCGCCCGGCTGTGCGCCGCCCGGCTGTGCGCCGCCCGGCTGTGCGCCGCCGGGCTTTGCGCCGCCGGGCTTTGCGCTAGGCCCGCCCGCAGCCGCAGTAGCTGGTCGAGCCGGCTTCGCGGCGGCCGGTTTCGCTGCTGCCGGTTTCGCTGCTCCCGCGCTGACAGGACGTGCCGGTAGAGGACGTACCGGCGCCGCTCCTGCTGGCTTGGCTTGCGCAGCCGGCTTGGCTTGTGCGTCTGTTTTTGCTTGCGCAGACGGTTTTGCTTGCGCGGCAGGCTGCGCTTGCGCGCCCTTCTTGGCCTGCCCGGCAGGCTTGGCTTGCGCGCCCGCCTTTGGTTGCGGAGCCGGCTTCGGTGCCTGCGTCGCTTGCGCTGTGGCCTGTCGAGCCGCTTCCGCCTTCGCCTCTGCCGCCTTCTTGGCCGCTGCTGCCGCCTCCTCTGCCTTGGCTTTGGCCACCGCCGCCTTTTGGACCTCCTCCTTCCTCGCCTGCACCTTGGTTCTAAGAACCTCCACCTCGGCTTGCTTCTGCTTCTCGGCCTCCTGTTTCAAGTCCGCCCGCTTGAGCCACGTGGGGGTTTTGGCGTCGACCTCCGCTGGGGGCACGGCCTGCTGCTCGGCGGCATGCGTACAGTCATGCTTACAGGCGCCACCATGCGGGCAAACACCATGCGGTCGCTTGGACTTGAAATCAAATCCCATGGCCGCCTCCCGAAGCCACTCGGGTTCATCGGATAGCACTGGCAGGTTCGTGCGATCGCACGTTGCTTTCTCCTGTGCCTTGGAGGACTGCTGGGTTACATTGGCATCTAGGCGGCTGAGCGGTGTGCGAGTGAACGAAGTAACGAAGTAATTCGGAGTCGACATCACAATGGCACCCTGAGGCCGAGAGGTCGCTTTTGAAGGCTGAGAGAGTGCGGGACTTCTCAAACTTCTCAGTTCACAACGCCGTGCCGGGCACCTCAAAGAACTCTTTCAGGTCCCACCCATTAACACGCGTGCAGCCCTCGCCCTCGCAGCAGCGATGCGCTCGTCAACGGCTGAAGGCGGAGCTGTCGCCGCCCCCGGTGCCCTGCTGCCCGGTGGCTGTGGGGGCAGGGCCGCCCGCTCGCTCCACCGGCGAAGCTCGTCCATCGGCGGAGCGCGCGGCGGACTGAGCGCAGCCTCGACGATGGCAACCGCCGAGCCCGGCTGTACCATCAGCTCCGGCCGATCATACTCCTCCTCCCAATCGAATCCGCTCGACGGCTGACGGCGCGGCGCCGTCAGAGGAGGCGCCGCAGCCCTACGCATGGCCCTAAGGACCTCGTCCTCCGCCTCCTCCTCCGCCTCTTCCTCCTCTAGCGCCCAGGGCTCGCTCGTCGCAGCGCCCTGCACCGACGACTCCAAATATTCGGCCGAGGACTCAAACGGTTCATCAAACGGTGAGGGCCTGTGCGCGCCCTGGGCATCAAAGCCACCGCCCCTTAGCGCTGCCGTGAGCGCTGCCGCCCCTGCCGCCGCCGTGCCCGTCCCTGGTGCCCATCCGATAAGGAGCTCCTCCTCTGGCCAGCCTTCCTCTGACGAGAAGACGGCGCGCCTCACGCTGCCCTGCATACCCAACTCGCCCTGCTGCCTGCCGTGCATGCCCTGCATGCCTTGCTGGGCGGCGAGCGCTGTGGCGAGCGCGATGCGCGCGGGCGATGCACTGCACGCCGCGGCTCCGGCTCGCGAGGCGTTGTGCGTAGCAGCGACCACACTCGCTTCTTGCCGCCGCTGCTCCGCTTTGCGGGCTTGCTGCTCCTGCTGCAGCCGCCGCTGGAGCACCTGCACCTGGAGCCCGAGCTGCTTCACCGCCACGTTGGTGGTGCTGCGCTCCTGCTTCTCCGTCTGCTTGCGGCTCGCAATTTGCTTCTCGGCCGTCAGCTTGGCACGGCACGTGTGGAGCAACAGCCGCAGCCGCTCCACCTCATGCGCTCGCTCCTCGAGCGCCGTCGTGAGCGCCACCGTCGCCGCGGACGCGCCGAAGGCGAGGCTGGAGAGAAGCCAGCGCAACCACGCGCGTCCCAGACGCCGCGTGAGAGCGCTGCGTAGCACCCGCTGGATCGCCGCCGAGCGCGCTTGCAGCACGCTGGCCGCGAGCGAGGCAGCGAGCGACGTAGCGCGCGCGCTCGCCGCCGCCTCGGTCGGGGAGATGACGGCCGACGCGAGGTCAGCAGCGGTGCCGGCGATGGCCTGCGCGGCGGCCTCCACAGCCGCCGCGGTGGCGGCGGCCTCCACAGCTTCGGCGGCGGCCGCCTCGCCAGCCTCGTTGGCCGCAGCGATGGCGGAGGCCGTGGCTGCAATCGCGGCCGCCCGCTCCTCCTCCTCCTCGGCCTCCGCCGCCGCCTCGGCCTCCGCCGCCGCCTCGGCCGCCGCCGCCTCTGCCACTGCCTCCTCAAGCGCGCTTTCGCCCTCGTCGACGCCCGTGAGGGGCAGCCGCTCGCCGAAGCCGCCCCGTGCGCTCGAGGCCCGACTGCTCGTCGCCGAGCCCCCCCCCACGCGCCGTGGTGCGGTGATGGAGGTGGCGACGCTCGAGCAAGTGCTCACCACAGCGCTGGTGGGCTCGAGCCGCTGACGCCGCTCGCTCTCCTCGTGCGTGCGCCGCCGTGCCGCCGCGAGAGCTTTCTTCTGTGCGGCAGCGCGTCCGAAGAGCGCCGCCAGCTCACGCAGGTCCGCAGCCATGGCCGACTGCTGGGCGGCGCAGCGCGCGATACCCTTGCGCTGCGTGGCTTGGTTGTGCTCGAGACAGCGCCGCTGGTCGTCCTGCGCGCGCAGCAGCGCTGCGTGGCACGAGACCACCAGCTCGCGCGCGTGCGCGCCGCTGCGCTCCTCCGCGTGCAGCTCCGCGGCGAGTACGCCTGCCTCGATCGCGAGCCGTCGCGTGTCGTCCAGCAACGTGGCCTCAGCCTCTTGCAGCGCGTCGAGCTCCGCTTCCATTGCGCGGGCGCGTCCCGCGTCCAGCTGCAGCTTCGAGAGCTCGCCGATGGCGTGCTTGCCGCCCGCCTCGGCCACGCGCCGCCGGTCGGTGGCGGTGGCCAGCTGGCGCTGCGCCAGCGTGAGCGCACGCCCCTTGCTCTCCGAGTCTGCCTCGGCGGCCGCGAGCCGCTCGCGCAGTCTGGCGATTTCGGCCTCTTGCACACTCGCGCGCTTGAGCGCTTTTGGGTCGGTCGCCTTGGGCGCGGGCACTGCCGGCCGCAAGGCATGGATCAGCTGTGGGTCGAAGCCACCGGTCGCAAGCAGCAGCAGCCAGCGCCCAAAGGCGCCGCTCATGCCGAGCAGCCGGAAGTGCCGGATGAGGCGGAGCAGCAACGCGTCTCGCAGCAGTGGAGAGCCCTGCGCTGGCGCGGACGGCGCGCCCGCCAAGGGATGACCCGGCCGTGGCACGGCCGTCGCAGCCGAGGGCAGCGAGCGGCGCAGCGTCGCCATCTGCGCCGCCTGCTGCTGCGCCTGCTGCTGCAGCCGTAGCAGTGATTGGTGGCGCAGCAGGTGCGCGAGCGCGAGTCTCCACTGGCCGAGCGCGCCAGTCAGGTCGTGTTGCCGGCCCAAGCGCAGCAGCCGGCGAAGTGCCCTGGGTCGCGGCGCGTGCGGCGGAGGCAATGGCGGGCGCGAGGAGGCGGAGGCTGACGGCGTCGCTGGCAGCGCAGGAGGAGCCAGCTGCGGGTGCGGCGGCGGGGGCTGGGACGATGGCGCGGGGTATGCGAAGCCCCGCGAGGCTGTTTCATAGAGCGACGCGTCGGCCGAGGGCGTGGGCGATGTCGATGGCTTCGCCGGCGGCACGATGAAGGGCGCGGGAGCACGCGCAGGCTGCGCCATGAGCGGTGTCGTGGGGGCCACGATCGGTGTCGCGGGCGGAATGATGGGCCGCGCGGAATTAGGCGGCGCGGCAGTCGAGGCGCTGGCGACGGCTGTCCGAGAGATGCTCTCTCGACGTATTGACGGCGGGGCGTTGAGCGCGCTGATCAGCGAACCCTGGCCGTGTGGGGTGTACAACATTTTTGCCGCGCGAGCAGAGTGCCGGGAGCGTTTTTGATGAGTACGTGTCGCCCTGCACGTTGTGTTCTCACAGGTTTTGTTTGTCTGCGACTTGCAGGGAGGCAATTTTTATAGTGTACGTGCACGCGTGAAATCTGTATCGCGCTCACGTTCGCTGCCTAACTGCGCGGCGGCAGCACTCAACCACACCAAGAGTGCGCGTCACGGCGAAACGCGTCAGCACAAACCAGGAGCTCATGGAGCTCAACCTCTACAACACCGCGCTGCTCACTTGCTCTCTCATCACCTTCATCCTCACGGTCAAGTCGCGCACCGGCTCCAACAAGGGTGCCATTAGCGCGGTGTCAGCCGATTTCAAGCGCTTCCAGTTCGTCTACCTCATCGTGTACTACGTTTGCATGACGGCTGACTGGCTGCAGGGACCGTACGTGTACGCGCTGTACTCGTCGTACGGCTTCTCGAAGCATGATATCGCCGTGCTCTTCGTTGGGGGCTTCGGCGCCTCGATGGTGTTTGGCACCTTTGCAGGCGCCGCAGCAGACAAGCTCGGCCGCAAGCGGCTCTGCCAGCTGTATTGCGTGTTTTATTTCCTCTCGTGCGTGACCAAGCACGCGCGGCACTACTGGATCCTCATGCTCGGGCGCGTGCTCGGCGGCATCGCTACCTCGCTCCTCTTCTCGTCCTTTGAGTCGTGGATGGTGTGCGAGCACAACGCGCGCGGCTACGACTCCTCAGCCATGTCGGACACCTTCTCGCTGATGTACTTTGGCAACTCGCTGTGCGCCATCGGCGCCGGTATGATGGCCGAGGCCGCCGCCGAGGTGCAGAAACTTACTCCCTTCACAGCAGAGCCCAATCCCATCTGGCACTACGGCGGCTACTGCTCGCCCTTCGACGTGTCCGCCACCTTCCTCTTCGTGGGGTTCTTCATCATCACGGCGCTGTGGGGTGAGAACTACGGCTCGACGGACGTGTCCGACATTTGCAAGGACTTCCAGACGCCCATGCTTCAGATGAAGGAAGACCCCTCCATCCCGCTCGCGGGAGCTGTGATCTCGCTCTTCGAGGGATCGATGTACATCTTCGTCTTCAACTGGACCCCCGCGCTCTCGGCTGGCTCGAAGACGACGCCGCCGTTTGGTCTCATCTTCTCCATCTTCATGATCGCATGCATGGGCGGCTCCTCGCTCTTCTCGATCGCCATCAAGCGCATCTCCGCTGGCAAAATGTGCGCGCCTGCCCCTAGGCGCTCCCCTCACGGCCCGCCCCGCCCCTAGGCGCTCCCCCATCCCTAGGCGCTCCTCCACCCCTCAACGGGCCCATCGAGGGATGCTGGTCCGCTGCGCGGCCTGCATCGTCTGGGCGCCGCTGCCATCCTCGGCGCGCCCCCGCAGCTCGTCTCTAAGCGACGCTACCCTAAGTCACTCTCTCCCTCGGCTCCCTCGCCCGCAGTCTCTCTTACGTCTTCCTAGTCGCCTCGATTGCTCTCGCGCTGCCGCTCTTCACGACTGGCCTCGAGGCGACCCTCGTCTCCTTTTTGCTCTTCGAGGCATGCGTGGGCATCTATTGGCCGGCGATGGGCACCGTGCGCTCTCAAGTGGTACCTGAGGAGACCCGCGCCACAATCTACAACATCTTCCGCGTGCCGCTCAACGCGATCGTCCTCGGCGTACTGCTCAACCAGATGTCGACGCTCACCGCATTCATGTGCTGCTCGGGCATGCTCCTCATCGCCTTCGTCTGCCAGAGTGTACTGACGGCGCGCATGGCACAGGTGCGACCGGCCGCCGGCATTCCCGTCGACGATGTTGATGCCGAGAGCAACAAGGGCTCACTGCTCTCGCACTCCGACAAGGAGTACTGAGAGTGCCTCGTGCTCAATCCCCTCTTGCACGCAGCGTCCGATGGGTGTACCGTTTGGTCGGATCGACGACGATGATGAGGCGACGACGGCGGAGAAACAAACCCTCAACCAGCCCGAGGGTCCCTAGCCGCCGACAGGCCATCCATGCCATGCACGCGGGCCTCGCTACCTTGCGCATCGGACAGACGGCGCAGTCTTTTTGAGGAACCGCGCCTGGCACCTGGCTTCACATCGATGCGGATCAAGCCACACATCGTCACGGCCGCCGTACTATGTGCATAATCCGGATACGGACCGAGAACGGAAGAGCACTCTCTGATTCGGTAGCCATGCGCCTGGGCTGGGCCCCTGTGTGACACACTTTGCTGTCTTTGATTGTGGTGTATGTTTTGACATTTCAGGGTGCCGGGTGCTTCGTGGCGGTGGCGCCGTGCAAGTCGACCGTGGTGCAAGATGTATCGGATGCGTGTGTGGGCTGTGGCGCAGGCGGGCTGGTCGCATGTAGCGTGGACATGAGATGAAAGTGAAGAAAGCAACTCCCTAAATAAGGAGAAGTTCAGCGATAACGTGGGAAAGAGTGACTACTTGAGTAGTAGTGAGTAACCTTAGACGTCGCACGCGGAGTGCGCAGAGAGCTACAACAGGCGAGCAGCCCCCGACTCACACCTAAGGAGAAAAGCGCGCT
>PJAB01001279.1:0-15765 GCA_002887195.1 Chrysochromulina parva
GCATGCGAGGACGCGAGCGGAGGAGGAGGCCGCGATTGCCGCCGCGAAGCTCGCGGTGCTTGAGGACGGCGCCGAAGCCGCACACGTCGCCGCCGAGCTTGCGATGTCTCCGCTGCGCCCGCGCCCGCCTTCGCCACAGGCCACCGCCGAGGCTATGGCGCAGGCGCGCGTCGAGGCGGCCGCAGCGGTGAGTCTGCAAGCGCACCCCAATGCATGCGCGCGCGTCGAGGCGGCCGCGGCGGAGACGGCCGAGGCGCCGTTGCACGAGCGTACGGAGCGCCGTCCCGAGCACGAGGCGCATGATGGGACAAGAGCGCCGACGGTGACTAGTGTGACCTTCGGCCCGGGCTCTTCGTCGGCGGCATGCACGTCCACTCCCGAAGATTACAGCCTGGCGGCCCTGTCCGCGCGCGAGGCGTTACCGGAGCGCTTTCGGGAGGAGGCGCCGCCACCAACCCCACAGCCTGCCTCGCCGCCGCCCGCGCTGCCGCCGCCCGCGCCGCAGCAGCCTGCCTCGCCGCAGCCCGCGCCGCCGCAGCCCGCGTTCGCAGCGGATGCGTCGATGGTGCAAGCCGTCGAGCGTGCTCTGGCTGCCGCCGCGGCGGCTGCCATGAGGGCGGAGCAAGCGGAGGCGCGCTCGCGCCGTCTCGAGCAGCAGATGCAACGTCTCGAGGAGCAGATGCAACTGCCGCCCCACACACACGAGCACGCTCGCGAGCACGCGCCGCCACCCACACACCAATTCACACATGAGCCGCCCATGGCAGCCACCACAACGCCCCCCGTATCGGACGCACCGCAGCCTGTGCTACAGCAGCCGCCGTCCTCACCTCCGATGGACGCCGCACTTGCTGCCGCCTTTACTGCCTTTGAAACAGGAGAGGGCTCCTTGCGGCCTTCTCCACGCGAGGCTCAGCAGCCGCCTTCTCTGGTGGCCTCCGAGCCGCCGCCGCAGCCAGCGCCGACGCAGCCAGCGCCGACGCAGCCAGCGCCGACGCAGCCGGCGCCCGAGCCGCTGCAGCCGCCTGCCATCTCATTGTCCTCACGATCACGAGTGGACCGCCCCCTAGAAGGGGCAGCCGAGCGGGCGGCGGCGCGCGCCGAAGCCGCCGAGCGGGCGGCGCAGGCAGTGGAGGCCGCCGCCGCTCAAGCGGAGACCGAGGCAGCAAGGGCTAAAGAGCAGTCTGACGCCGTCGCGGCGGTGGGCGCCAACGTCTTCGACTCGCCCGGCGTCGGTATGGCAGCAGTTGAGGCAGCGGAGGCGGCCAGGAAGGCAGCTGCTGCGGAGCGGGTGGCTGCGGAGAGGGTCAAGTTTGCTGCGTACTCGGCACTGCTCTCTGCACGCTCTCTGCAGAAGGCGGCGGAGGAGCAGGCGGCGGCGGCGGAGAGAAAGGTGGCGGAGGAGCAGGCGGCGGCGGCGGAGAGGAAGGTGGCGGAGGAGAAGGCAGCAGCGGAGGTGAAGGCGGCGGAGGCGAAGGCGGCGGCGGCGGAGTTGAAAGCAGCGGCGGAGAGGGCAGCGGAAGAAAGGTTGGCGGCGGAGAGGGCCGCTGAAGCGGCGGAAGAGAAGGCGGCGGCGGAGCTGAAGGCGGCGGCCGAGAGTTTGGCAGCAGCAAAGGCGGCATCGGAGAAGGCGGCGGCACTCAGGGAAGAGGCGGCTACGGCTGTGGCTCGGGCGAGGGCTGCGAGGGCCGACGGCGTCATGTTGCTCGACTTCAAGGGCGAGGGCGGTGGCGAGATCGATTCAATTGCCAAAGGCGCGCCAGTGTGGCAGATCGACCCGAACGCGTTCCGCGAGGGCGGCTGGGTGCAGGTGGTGACGGCCGAGGGCGAAGGCGGCTTTGTGCCTGAGGAATTCGTCGCATGGGCCGAGCGTGATGCGACGAAAGAGGCGCCGCCCGCCGCTCTGCTCAGCCCTCAAAGGTTGAAGCCCAAGTCCGCGTACCTCGAGGGGCTCGGCCGTGAAGAACGGGCGGCGGTGCTCATCGCCTCGGCCTCGCGCGGCATGCTCGCACGCAGCGAGTCGTTCTATCGGCGCATGGAGCTGCAGCAGGAGGAGGGGCTTGAGACAGAGGAGGAGGAGCCGCTGCCGCAGCCGCAGGCTCCCCCCGGGACGGCGTCTGACGGGTCGGCCATGCGCGTCCTCGTGGCGCTGGCCGAGTATACGGGTCAGCCCGACTCTGAGGAGGTCACTCTCACGACTGGCATGCGTCTTCTGCAGCTCGAGCCGCCGGACGCCAACGGCTGGGTCGGAGTCGCGCCCATCACGTCGCCCGTGGGAGCAGTCAGCCCGCGACGCATGGCCGCGGGCTTCGCGCCTGCAACCTACCTGGCGGTGCTCGAGCCCGACGGCGTGATGCTTCTCGACTTTGAGCTCGAGGGAGATAGCGAGCTCCTCCGGATCGCCAAAGGCACGCCTGTGTGGATTGGGCAGATCGACCCGAACGCGTTCCGCGAGGGCGGCTGGGTGCAGGTGGTGACGGCCGACGGAAGGTGCGGCTCAGTGCCTGAGGAATTTGTCGCATGGGCCGAGCGTGATGCGACGAAAGAGGCGCCGCCTGCCGCTCTGCTCAGCCCTCAAAGGTTGAAGCCCAAGTCCGCGTACCTCGAGGGCCTCGGCCGTGAAGAACGGGCGGCGGTGCTCATCGCCTCGGCCTCGCGCGGCATGCTCGGACGCAGCGAGTCGTTCTATCGGCGCATGGAGCTGCAGCAGGAGGAGGGGCTTGAGACAGAGGAGCCCCACGACTCCGCCGACGTGCTTGAGAGTGGACATCCCACAGGCTATGAGCCCAGATCGGTGCTCGAGAAGCAGCGGGTACTCTTCGCCGAGCACCCTGTCCACAAGACGGGCGCCATGAGTGGGTTTGGCGCCTTTGAGCAGACCATGGTCGTTCAAGAGAGCAGCTCGCGCCCGCCCCGGGCCCTCGAGACTCTAGTGGCGGAGGCGCCGGCCGAGCATGCTTCCCTCCATGCCTCTGTCCAGCCGCCGAGCAGGCGCGGCTCGCTCGAAGCGGTCGGCGAGGACGAGCAATCGTGGGAAGACTATCTCGAACAAGCGGCAGAGGATGCGGAAGCATGGACGTAGGTCTCGAAGGACGTAGGAGAGAGCGACGAGGTCGAGTAGGTCTAGGATACAATGTAAGAGGTCAGCACACATCCGAACGACTATAGTGGACTTCAAGACTCAAGAGTGGAAGGGTCAGTAGGGAGATAGGGCGCAAGGGGCGAGGGACCCATGGGGACCGAACAGCCGGAACGTCGTCGACGTCTGCACGTCCGCACCTGTCACCTCAGTCTCACCGGACCCCCAGCCTCCCCGCCGCGCGTGCGGTCGTTCCCTCGACGCGTTCGGCGCGGTGGGTGCCTTTCCGCCCCCTTTCGGCTTTGTGTGAGACCCGCGGTACGTACTCGTACTGCGTACGCACGCCGGACCGGCCGGACAGCCCCGTACCGGCCCCGACGCCGGACACACAAATTACGTCGACCGACCTTGCCGGTTCGCCGGCCGAAGCCCGAACGGTCGAAATCGGGGATTCGACGTTGCGTTGGACGTTGGAGCATGGAGCTTGGAGGACGTTCCTCGTTGTCGTTCCCCCGGCGCGGCGTCGGATTGCGATTCCGATTGGAGTACGGTATGCAGTATCGCGTCGTACGCGGGCGAAAGAACGGGCCGTTCGCGGCCGATATAATAACTTCTTGGACGCCCGCCCCCTCTCGCTGTGCTGAGCATGCCGCGATTCCACATACCTGTGATTATACGACTCAACTATAGAAGAATACATGGCGCATTTCATTGGACATGAGCGTCAGCCGACACCCGACCGGAGAGGTTAGGGCGAGCGCGACGCAGGGCGGGCGGCCAGAGCCAACCAGGCCGCCACCCTCGTCGAAACGCTCACGAGCCCCGGTGCCGGCTTCGTCTGGATGCGCCACGGTGCGAGCCGCAACCGTCATCGCTCCGAGACAGCTCCGTGGAGTGAATAGCTCCGTGCTGGCATTATGCGGACCTGGGTGAGGGTGGGTTCGATTCGGCGCGGGAGAGACGAGAGAGGAAGTCTAAGTTGCCGCCCAGACCAGGCACCACCTGGCTGGCCGCAGGGCGCGCAATCGGCGCTGGTCGCCCATTGCTGCCGCTCGCAAGCTTCTCGAAGAGCTGACGTGACTTTTCGTTCACGGCCGCCTCGACCGCAGCGCTCACCTCAGCCTGGGAGCTCGTGAGCTTGTCCGGCTTACCGGCCGCACCAGCCGCCAGCGGGGCGGCTGTGGGTGGGCGGCCTAGCGGCGGCCGAGCAGCTGACCATTTCTCCTTGTGCGGAGGTGGGGCACCAGTCGGCTCCGAAAAAGAGGCATCGGAAGCTGTGGAGCGAGCGGAGTCGTTTGACGAGACCCCGAGGGAGGAGGGGGGCGAGATGAGTGGCGCAGAGGAGGCCTCGCTCTCCTCCTCCTCCTCCTTCTCCTTCTCCTTCTCCTCGTCCCCGTCCTCGTCCTCGCCCTCGCCCCCGTTGTCCTCGCCCTCGATGTCCTCGCCCTCGATGTCCTCGCCCCCGATGTCCTCGCCCTCGGAATCCGTGCCCTCCTCCACCTCCTCCTCCTCCTCCTCCGCCTCCTGAAGTGACTCGATCGGATCTCTCTCGACGTCCACCGGCGCCGGCCGAGGCGCCGAAGCCACTCGCAGCACACTGCTGCTGCTGCTGGCGGCGGCGGTGGCGGCGGGGTATATACCGGTAGCCGCGGGGCCGTCGACCGCACCCGACCACCCCGTGGGCCGCGGGAGGCCCGCCGCGCCGGCCGTCATCGCGGGCACTGTCGCGTGCAGCTGCGCAAGGTGGTGCGGCGGCGACACTGGCGACACTGGCAGCGGGCGACCCGCACGCAGCGCAGCGATCTCCCTATCGCGCTGCGCAAGCAGCTGCAGGAGCTCGGCCTCGCGCTCGTGGTGGCGCTGGCGCTCGGCACGAAGCTCCGCGGCGGCCGCCTTTGCGGTCGCCTCGGCCGCCTCGAGCCTCTGCCTCGCCAGCGGCTCCGCGCCCGTCGCGTAAACCTGCGCTAATAGCAACTCGACCCCGTTGCGCGAGGCGTGCGACGCGCGCAGCTCCTCGCACTTGGCGCTGAAAGCCTTGACTAGCTCCTTGTGCTCGCGCTCGAGCCGCGTCGCGCCGCCCTCACCCCCGTGATGCCGGCTGCTTCCGCCACCGCGCTTCGCCTTCACCACATCATCGAGGGCGATACCTTCCGACGACGAGAAGATTGGCCCGCCGTCCTTGTATGCGGCGATCGCCTGCGCTGCTGAGGCCGTGTAGGCCTCGCGGCGCGACACTTCGCTCTTGGGGCTCGGCAGCGGGCTCACCGGCTCCGAGTTGCTGCTCCCCAGCGCGTCGCTGCTCTGCCCCTTGCTCAGCTTGAGTTTTGATGAGTCACGCGGGCTCGTGGGCCGCCCCTTGGACGGGGCCTGCGGGGGCGGGCTTTCGGAGCGCTTGCCCTTTCCCGTGAGGTTGGCCTCCGTGCCGGCCCGCTTCATCGGCGACGGCTGCCGCTGCATGCCCGTAGTGGTCTCTGCAAAACTCACAACCTGTCACTCGAAAAATCGAACGCAGCCGAAAACTCAAGTTGGAAAGTTGACGAAATGCTGCTGTTCAACACAACGCGACGAATCACATTCAACTTTCCTCAGCATACCACCCGCAAAGCGCAATGGCCAACATGCAATATGAATTTCAGATAATTTCCAGCGCGTTTACTACCACAACACGACATGAAGTCTACTGTCGTGTATTCAATTCACAATTGCGTGTATTCGTGTTAACGCTGGCAAATTCGTACTGTTTCAGCAATGTTTCAGAGGATCAGACACTCAAGACACATAGGACGTACTACTTTTAGACACATGCTTGCCCCCACAGCAGGAGTTGGCAACTGAGTGCAGACCTGCAGTGTTTGGCACAGCATCCGCCCTCTCCGCTGTGGCCGCACTCCGACGAGGACGGCGCGTTCAGCGCTTCATCTGGCTCAGGATGCTCGACGCGAGAGCTGCCACGTCGACCGGAGCCGCCGAGACCGGCTGCGGCTGCCAGCCCATCCCGGCAGGCGCCGAGTTGAGCATGGGCTGCGGCTCGTGGAGAGGCGCGAGGGCGCCCTGCTCCGCGAGGGAGGGGATGTGGCCCGCCCCATCGGGTACGTGCTCGGTCGGCTCGAGCACGCCCCCCCCAAACTGCATGCTCAGGGAATGACTCTTCGTCTTCATCGAGAGGCTGAGGACGATGATGAGTTGGCGCGAGCGCGGCGGGAGCACATCCTGGCAGAAGAGGGCCCCCCGCGAGGAGGTGAAGCCACGCGTGCGCTCGGAGGCATCGACCTCGACCCGCACGCGGAACTGGGTCGGATTCTCGGCGACGAGAGCGTAGCCCGCCTCGTCGTCCACCGTGTACAGGTTGAGCATCGGGCCAAGCATCGGGTGGTTGAGCAGCGTCTGCTTCTCGCCGTGGTGGAGCGCGATCTCGATCATCGAGGTTGCGAGCTGCGCCGGAGGCAGCTCGACGGTCTCAATCGACAGCGGCTGGTTGGAGAGGGCGGCGGCGACGAACTTGCGTGGCTCGGGAGAGTTCAAATGTCCGAAACACAACGGGACCACGAGAAAGCGCGACGAGTAGCCGTCGAGCTCGAGGGGCGTGTCGATCGACACGGACGAGAAGACCCCCCGTTCAGCGCGCGTGACTAGCGTGAGAGCCTCCGCGGCGCCTGATCCGCCCGCGCGGCCCGCGGCCGCGGCCGCGGCGCCACCGCCCGCGACGGGGGACGTCGAGCCGCTGCCGCCCACCTTCATGACGGCGACGCCAAGGTCGACTAGGGTCGCGATCGCGCTCTCGCCACGGTGTGAATGCGCCTGGTATGAATAGAGGGAGAGGCGAGAGGTGTGAATGCGTCTGGTAGAGGGAGAGGCGAGTGCCACTCGGTGCCACTCGGTGCCACTCGGTGCCACTCGGTGCCACTCGGTGCCACTCGGTGCCACTCCAGTCGCAATCAGTCACCATCAATCGCCATCAGTCGCACTCAGCCATCAATCGCCATCAGTCGCAATCTGTCGCCATCTGAGTGGCCTCGGAGGCAGATTCGTCAGATTCGTCAGATTCGTCACCTCCTGATAAATGGAGAGCTCGAGCTGCGTGCGTGCGTACACCTCGATGAGGATCCCCTGGCCGCAGCCGAACACGGACGGGAGCCACCCGCCCTGACGCGCGTCCACGTAGTCGGGGCGCAGCCGGCAGATGGTCACCTCGGCGAAAAGACGCAGGAAGTTGTCCCAGCTCATCCAGAAGACGCCCGCGTCCTCGTGGTCGATGCGGAGCGCCTGCCGAGATCATGCCGAGCTCATGGACGGTCAGTGGCACTCGAGTCGGCACTCCGGGGGCACTCCGGGGGCACTCCGTGGGGATTCCAGCGGGCACTTCCAGCGGGCACTTCCAGCGGGCACTTCCAGCGGGCACTTCCAGCGGGCACTTCCAGCCTGACTGTTCAGCGGCACTTGCAGCGGCACTCACCTGCTTCGCCTCGTACGTCCACTTGGACGAGGCGCGAGACCACTCGCCTCGCCAGCCCGCGTGGCCGTTGGGGTTCCGAAGCTTGACGAGCTGCTCGCCGTCGCCGTGGGGACTTTCCTTCATATCGAGCAGGCAGTACGCGTGCGGCACCTGGATGCCCGTCGCGCGCGCCTCGTTGATCTCCTCCTCCTTCGTGAAGAAGGTGGAGCACCCGATGACGAACCCGGCCTCCTTGTACGAGAACAGCTTGAAGTACAGCTCGTCGGTGTCGTACCCCTTTGCCTTCCAGCGCTCGAGATGGCGCGCATGCATCGCGCGCTCCTCGGCGCTCGCGGTGGGCGGCGCGGCCGCCGGCTCCTTGAAGCGACGCAGGTCGATGCGCTGTACCGGGCAGCCCGAGAGCATCCCAAACGCCTCGGCGAAGGTGCCGCCATTGAGTGCCTCATATGAGCCCTGCTCCAGGCCGGTTGGGAGCCCCGTAATTAAAGGCAATCAGAGGCCATTAGAGGTCATCAGAGGCCATCAGAGGCGATCACCTCTAACCTCTAATTTGGCTGCGGCATCAATCAGAGGTAATTAGAGGTCATCAGAGGTCATCAGAGGCGATCACCTCTAATTTGGCTGCGGCCTTCTCGATGAGGCACGGCCAGAGCGAGCGACGCGCCGCCTTGAGGTACGCGAGGCACGAGAGACCGTTGATCGGCAGCACGTCGTCGATCACCACGCAGTGCCACACGCCACTCCGGCACAAGCGCACCTGGTACACTCCAGCGTGATTGAGCTCCTTGGTCACAAGGATGCGGTCGATGTTCGCGCGGTCCTCGGCGAGTGCGGACATGGCGCACACGAACCAGCAGTTGCCCACGTGCCCCTGCCGAATGTCGTCCGGGCGCGGCTCGGCACGCACCAGCACCCATGGCACCGTCGAGAATTGGAACGTAACGTCATCCCGTAGCTCGTGCGGACGTCCCCAGCCGACCGGGCGTAGCGCGCACCTGAGCCCACACGCATCAAGCGGCCATCAAGCGGCCATCAAGCGGCAATCAAGAGGCAATCAAGAGGGCGCAGCGCGCACTCGAGCATCGACGTCTCGTGAGCGCAGAGGGGGCACTTGATGAGCCGGCCCGCGGCGTTCGGGTCCGTCATCAGGCGCAGCAGCTGCTGCTCGTCCGGGCGCGGCGGCAGCTGATTGCGCTTCGAGCACGCCTTGCACTGCCAAGTCGTTGCACTCTCGTCGCTCAGATAGAGAGCTCGATTGGTAGGCGGGAAGGAGGGGTCCACCTGAGAAGAGGGGACCGCCCGCTGTGGTGAGCACTTGCATGCAAGGCAGCTCATCCGTGGCAATCAACATACGAACGTGACGCCCTCCTCCTTGTAGAGCGCATTGATCGCATCCACCTGTGCCTGCGCCACCTTCTCCACCTCCTCCCAGCGCTCAAACGTCTGCTCCGCCGACTCGCTTGGCTGCGTCGCGAGCGGCGGCGGCCACGCAGCGGCTGCCCCAGACGGCGCGGGCGCGCCGCCGCCTGCTGCGGACCGATCGGAGCGGGGCGGGGAGGTCGGTCCGCCGGCACGAGCCGAGCGCGCCTGCGCCGCCGCGGCGAGCTGCTCCTTTTGAGCCTGCGCTAGCGCGGTGGCCGCCGCCGCGTTGGCATCCTGGCCTTTGGCTTTGGCCGCCTCGAAGAGCTCCTTGACGCGCGTCGAGAAGCCTTCGCGGCTGAGCAGGTCGTGCTTGGAGCTCGCGGCGGCGGCCGCGCGCTGATCCAGCTGCACCTTCTGCTCATTTTGGGCATGCGCTAGCGCAGAAGCGGCGGCCGCGTTCGGCTCCTGGCCCTTGGCCTTGGCCTCCTCGAAGAGCTCCTTGAGTCTCGCAGAGAAGCCCTCCCGCTCGAGCAGGTCGTGCTTCGACGGCGCGGGCGCAGGTGTCGGCTCCATCGACATGGCCAATGCTTTGGCCATGTCGTCGTCATCATCCGCGGTCGCAACAGGCTCCGGATCCATCGATATCGCAAGCGCTTTGGACATGGAATCGTCCCCATCTGCATCGTCGGCGGCTGGGGCGGTGCCCTGCGGCAACCGGGCGGCCTCCATTGACATGGCCAGTGCACGCTGCATGTCATCGTCATCGTCGACGTCCATGTAGTACGGGTGGCTGCCTGCTGGGTAGTGGTGGAAGAGGCGGCGGGAGAAGCGCGGCCGCCTTCGCCTTCCTTAACCTTTTCACGCGGCGAGCGAGTCAGCATTTCCCCACATGCGGTATTGTACGGGACAAGTATGGGCGGTTTGGGTCCCTACACGCCCTGATTGTGGCAAACGAATCAAAGATGCGAAGGTCCCCTGTGACGCCTGCATGTGTCGCATGCAGATGTGGGATTTTGGTGCCGGCGATCGTGTTTGAGTGTTTTCGATATGTTGGGCGAAAAGGGTTGCTTCCTGCCTGTCATTGAGCTCAGTGATCGCTCGTCGAGAGTCGGGGCCAACACGCGAGCAAAATGCCAGCCAACGCATGGGGCCGAGGGCTGAGAAACCCTGCAGCAGCCGGCCGTCGTTCCGCCTTTACACGGCCAACTCGAACCGCTCCTCCTCAAGCAATAAATTCGCCGAGCAGGTGTCTAACGAGGTGCCGGCCACGGCGGTGCCGCCGAAGACGGTGAGTCGAGCACCCAGTGGAAAGTGGCACAGCAAGACCTGGCAGGTCTTCGCGCTCTTTCGCTTTCTTATGGCTCTGCCCGGCCCCATATTCCTGTTGTTCACGATCACTCAATACTCACGACGTGATTCATTTTCGGGGTGGACCGGGTCGTTTATCGAGATTGAAGCGGGGAAGACCCTCGCATACCAAGTTTGGTACGCCTCGACTCCGGTGTACTTGTTATCGCTCCTACTCGCCAAGATTGATGATACTACTACTACTGTCAATGCCGTTAAGCCAGAAGCCCATCAGCAATAACCACGCGCGTCTGGACACGGCCCAGGGCGTTGGAGGCTGCGTCGTATCTCGTCTGCATCTGGGCATACTTCCTGCTCTACTATCGTGACCATTTGGGTCTTCGTCCAGATACGTACGCGTTCATTTGGGTCTTTGCCAATTGCTGGTTCGCAGTCATGCTCTACTTTGTGACAATTGTTGTGCGTGCCATCAAGAAACACCAAGGACTCAAGTACAAGTCGTTTGTCCTCTCGCAAGCATCGCGAATCGGCATCCAAACCATGCTCATCGCGTGCGTGACCACCTATGCTCTGTCGGCAATGCTGCGGGTGCCAATCACAGGGCCTCTGCTACCTGTGTTCGATGATTTATCACGCCATGGCATCGCCTGTGCGGACCAGGCTGCGTTTTTATCCGCGTTCGAGGCATCTGCCGCCAATGCTAGCTGTCCTGCACTGCCCTATTGCGGTTACGCTACGTATGAGGACCTATGCCAGGCCGTGCAGTACGCTCCGATGGTGAAGGGCCTGCAGGATGACTTGAATGACGTGCACATCTTCATCTTCATTTCCTGGGCTATCGTCCCCTTTTCCATATTCGGCACAGGCCGTGCACGCGCAGACGATGGCTACTCGCACTTGCTCTCTCGACACATGCTCGTTGCCATGGTGCTGGGCGTCGTGCAACTGATAGCGACACTCTTCTCATTCATGCGCCTCATCATCGTTGTCATACGACTTTCTGTGCCGCGCCCGGCCGCCTACTTTGACCGAACGGACATGATGACCAAGTATGAGCTGCCTTTGACCTGCTACGGCGAGTGTGGTTCTATCAAGGTATGGAGCAAATATGTGCTGTACGGTCTCATTCTCTTCGCACTCAACTTCGACTTCATCCTCAAAAAGTTTGTGGACCAATTGCGTGACCCCGACGAGGCCCAAAAGGAGCTGGTGGACCAGGCCATCAAAGAGCTCAGAAGCCAAGGGTGGGAGGACGACGAACCCTCCTTCTACTTCATCCCCGCCACAGTCGTGCGCGAGTGGAGCACCGAGTTCTTGCCTCGCATGCAAGCGCTGCGCGACGTCGGCCACCTGAAGAGGATGAGTGTACCCCTCGAATCCGCGTTTCGCGGCAATGGCATCATCAAGCGCATACTCTTCGTGAGCCATCGGTGGGAAGTGCCTGGTAAGCCTGATGTCGACGGCGAGCAACTCAAAGCCATCAAGGCGTATCTGGAAGCGCACCCAGACATCGAATGGGTCTGGTTTGATTACTCGTCGATGCCCCAAGGGGACGATCGGACTCCCATGGAGAAGGCCGAGTTCCAGCTGATGCTCGCCGCCATCGCCGACCTTTACCTGACCGCGCGCGTCCTCATTCTCCTCGACGGGTCGTATGCGTCGAGGTTCTGGACGCTAACCGAGGCATGGTGCTCGATGCAAACGGTCACGCCCGAGGGGCTCCGCCCCGCAATGGAGGCTGAGCGTCGCTACACGATCAGTTGCATCCACAACGCTACTGACGAGCATGATGCCAAGGGCCTCGTCGACAAGGTGTCCACGAAGACGCCCGAGGAAATGTATCGTATCCTCAAGAAGCCGGACGTGAACGTCACCAACGCAAAGGACAAAGAGGCCATGCTCCCCGTCCTCCGAAAGATCAATGAGCACGTCATTGAGACGTTTCGGAAGCAAGTGGAGCCGCGGCCAGCAAGTGTGCACGAGGCCTCGGCAGAGCAGGTCTCTACAGACACTGGCGCAAAGCTCAGGCCCACGGGTGAGCGAGCGCCTTCGGTGGAAGCTTCCCCTCACGGATCGAATCATGGACTCGGATGCCATTGGGCATGAGGGGGGGCACGCTAGACAATAAGGGGAATACGCCCAGGCGGAGCATGAGGTGGAGGGGCATGCGCCTACAGCTGTTCGTGAGCGGACAGCGTGAGTAAGCGTGAGCATAGCGTGAGCAGGGGATGGCGATTGGCAACCGATTGGCGCGAGATGGGAATAGGCAGGCAATCGATCGCGATATGGCGTGGCGCTCTGAAGGCCCGCGGCGCTCTGAGCACTGAGGGGCTGAACCCTGAGCGCTGAGGTGGGACATAGACCACATTAGTGTCGAATGAGACGGTGATAAGACGCCGTGTGCGTGAGGAAATGAACATGTGGCTGTGGCGGACCCGCGTGAGCGTGACCACGCGTGCACGAGGGGACCCACACGGGTCGCGGGGTGAAGACCGACCGGCCCGGGGTGCGCGGTGAGCACGTCGCAAATCGACTGGCCGGTCCGGTACAGCGTAGTTCGTAGTACACCTCGTGCGGCGGTGAAACATGCGGTGAAAGTTGAGGTGCGCGTCATGGGTGCGCGTGCGGCGCGGCGGGGGACGGGTCCACTACCTCCTGGGACTACCTCCCGGCGGCGGCCGGCGCCTGTCGGAGTACGTCTTCGATGACCGTATTCTCCCGATATCGTTAGTAGAGACCTAATGAATCGACTGCGCGGAATACATTCAAGGGAAAAAGCTATTGCGACTAAACGTCGGTTCATGTTATTGGTCATATTCGCGATTGCCAGGCTCAATCCTCATCGCTCTCGTCCACAGGCATCGGCATGACCAGCTCCTCATCGTCGCGAAAGCCGCGCTCCTTGGCCTCTTCAGGCGTGAGCATCAAAAAGGGCGAATCTCCGGCTTTCTTTGCAGCCCACGCCCACTCCTCGGCAGCAGCCACCTGCGGCGCGTCCATGAACCTCTCTTCCTCTTCGCTCGCCGCCGCCGCCGCCGTCTGCGCCTCGTCCTCCTCGCCATCCTCGGCGCAAGCGCCCCGTGGAGCCTCCGGCGAGCCCGTCTCGAGGTACGCTTGCAGGCGCTGCCTCATGCGGCGCTCCGCCTTGCGACGAGCGGCCATGAGCTGCTCGGCCCACGGGAGCGCCGGCTGCCAGGGGCGCGCGAGTGGTGCGACAGCAGTCTCAAAGTTGATGCCAATGGAGATGCGCGGCGTCGCGGGCTCGGGCACGCCTTCCGGCAGCACCGTGTGCATCACCGTGTGCGGCACCGAGCCCGGGAAGAGCCACAGGGTACCAGGCGTGGGCGGCACTGCAAAGTAGCTGCTTCGTGGCTCACCTGATGAGGGGTGCAATCGGTGGTCATCAGCGGCCATTAGCGGCCATCAGCGGTCATCAGGACTCTCGCGTAGCTCATCTGATGAGGGGTGCCATCAGAGTTCAGCAGAGGCCATCGGCGGCCATCAAGAGAGGCACTCAAGGGCTCCACGGCTCACCGGTCGGCCCAAGGCGCGGCCCGCCCTCCTCGAGAGGTCGCACGCCACATCGGAAGATCATGTTGCCGCACGTCGGGTGTGCAAACCCAGGGGCGTTCGGCTCACCCTCGCACACGTAGTACACTGCACTCCAAAGGTCAACTTGATGCGTGTGCATAAAGTTCGAGTCGGGCGTACGGTTCACATTGAGCCATGCATACGAAAGATGGTTCTGGTGCGGGCGGGCGGGGCGCAGCGCGGCCGCCTCGCCCGGGTAGGCGTCCGTTGGATCTCCGGGATCTCCGCACACCTCGTCGAGTGCCGCACTCACGATCCGTTCGAGGGTGAGACAATCTCGCTTCGATTCGGTCAGCTCCTCATCCTCGTCAGGAGGCACGAAAAGGTCGTGGAAGCTCTGGTAGCCGCCCACGTTGGTCTTGTTCACGCCCGCGTCGCTCCCCGCACCCGCCGCCACCGGCACCAGGCGCGCCTCGCATTCCTTGCCCAGCCGTTCCTTGTGAATCGCCCACGCCGTCAGCCGGGCGTTGAGCGGTGCGCCCAGCTGACGGTGGAGTGTGAAACGATGGACGACGTCCACTAGCGCCGTGTTGAGCGAGATCGGCTGCCCGGGGCGCACATGGAGCGACTGGGCACTGAGTGGCAGCTGATAGGTCGTGTGCGTGGCGAAGTACGCCAGAGCGTCCTCACTGAGGGCTACGTTATGCGCGACGGGGCGTAGCGGCTCGAAGTCGGTCGTCGGAGGCAGTCGGAGCGTTGGAGTCTTGTACGAGAGGAGCACCTCGCGCAGCACCGGGTCGTCGGCCTCGCGCAGGTCACTGCAGAGCGGGTCCGACTCGGGCTTGGCAGCCTCAGCGGAGGGCTCGGCGGCCCCTGAAGACTTTGCGGCGAGATTTGCACCGAGATCGCGCTTCCTGCAGATCTCAGCGTACATGCTCTCGAGCCCCTCACGGTAGTCGGTCACGAGCTCCTCGCCCGCATGAATGAGGCGCGTGGTCCGATATGAGCTGAACTGGCCCTCAACCTCCGCCTCCAAAGTCTCCACGTTGGGCGTCTCGCTGTGATTCAGGTACCATGAAACATCCATCTTCACCGGACCCGTCGCGTTGATGCCATAGTACACGGGCCCACCGACCTCCCGCGCCGACCGCCACACTGTGCTCGGCTCCGAGGGGTCGTTGGCCAAGGCCTGCAACGCCGCTTCCAGCGATGCTCGTTCCGCCATCAACGCTGCGAGCGCCGAGTCGAGCGCCGAGTCACCACCCGCCGGCGCCTTTTGCAGTAGGCTGTCGATCTCTGCCATTCGAAAGCGCGCCTCGGCCGCGCCATCGTCGTCGTCCATCTCCGCGTGGAACTCGCAGAGGTGCTCAACCACCGCAGGCGGGCAGGCCGCCAGCTCTTCGGCACGGAGGGGTATGCTCAACTCACGCGCGCAGAGGTGTCCGTTTGGAGGCACGAAGGGGTCGACACCCTTTGGAATGTCAACGAGGGCGTGGACGCCGACACCGTCGATGGCGCTCGGGGCAAGCTTGACATACGCACGGTACTTCAGGTGCTCAAGCAGCGCGGCTTTGACCTTGCGTCGGTACTCTTCATAGGTGGCCGAAGCAGCCCCATCGTCGGTGGCGGAAGCGGTTCTGGCGCCGTCGTCCTGCTCATCGGCTTGCTGTGCGTTGCGATCGCGGGCGTCCTGACAAGAGGCAGAGTCCATTCTACGGCCATATTTGTATGCGGCCACGCCCACGAGGCATGCGAGGCACGTTGCGGCGGGCACCGCCGCACGGCCGAGCCACGTCGACTCCATAAAAGCTCTCCGAAGTTGACACAAAAGGATTTTTCAAAAGTCTCTAAAACAGAAACCAGAACAGGTACCTCCAGAAAGCCCTGGGTGACTAAGCGGAGGGCTCGTTGCGGGTTAACGGTGTTTTCCAACTGTTGAGGAGCTGTGAAATTGTTTCTCACAGCTCCTCAAGTTCGAGCAGCTGTGAGTTTCATTCTCACAGCTCCTCGCAACTTGTAGCACCTGTGACTG
>PJAB01001280.1:0-15758 GCA_002887195.1 Chrysochromulina parva
GGCTCAACGTTTTGGTCGATTGGCAACATAGAGGCGGTTGCAGTGGCGAGGGGCAATGTTGACCGTGCGAGGGCAGTCGGGGCTCGCAGCGGGGTCTACCTGGCTTCTCTTGATGCGGACGAGCGCCCCATCAAAGGGGTGCACATCGACGACCCGAAAGCCATGTTCCTCTTTCGCTGGTACCAGGAGATAGACAAATCGGGCAAAGTGCTAGAGGGCTACCAAAACAAGGAGTGCACGGCCTACTTTCTCCCTCACGACAATGGGGGGTATCCATTCGAGTGGGTGAGCAACCTGCAGGTCATCTGCCCTGTCCACCTCTCTCCTCACCCAGACAAGAACCGCACCTTCAAACTCCCAGCAGCAGACAGGAAGACTGTCACAGAAGCAATGAAAGACAAAAAGTGAGACAAAGAAAAGCTGTGACCCAGTAGAGATAACCCCTAATATACCCCTGACAAATTGTAAGCAAAGCTATATGCCACCGGGCTCGACAAAGCTTAGACAATAAGCTCGACAGCTTGACAGCTCGACACGCGCTCGACATTAAGCTCGACACCTCGACACGCGCTCGACACCTCGACAGCTCGACAGCTCGACAGCTTCTTGACAGCTCGACGCGCCGGCGCATGGAGTCAGCCTCGACTGGGCTCGACAGGTCTCGACAGGCTCGACAGGCAAGGCCTCGACAACGGCTCGACGGAGCCTCGACAGAGCCTCGACAGCTCGACAGCTCGACAGCCAGGGCTCAACCCCAGGGACCAGACCCAGACACCCAGTGCGACGCACGCACGCACGCACAGACAACACCATGTTTCATTGTGTCGCCTCGTACGAGCCGTCACTGACTGACTGAACATTTCGCCTACGCGAGCTCGTGCGCGAGCTCACGCGAGCTATTAGGCGAGATCGGAGACCTCGCCTGATGGCTTCTTGGCGAGCGCATTGAGTGTGGCGAGGTAGTCGGCGGGAGTGTGCCCGATGTCGTACCGCTCGCCGTCGAGAAGGATGCCCGCAAGGCCCGCCTCCGCTCGGATCCGGTCGAGCGCTGGCGTGAGCTGCAGCAAGCTCGCCGACGGGCCCAACTGCTCACGAACCTGATGCTCCTCCTGCAGCACCTCGAATAGGCTCCGGTACTCATGAATCACATAGAGTCCAAACGCGGTCAGGTACTCGCCATTCGGCAATCCGGGCGTCACCAGATTGGCACGGGCATAGTCGGTGCTCGGCTTCTCGACGAGGGCGCTCAACGCGAGACGGCGGAAGGCGGCCGGCGCGTCGCGTGTCGCCTCCCACTTGCCGCATGCGGTGCCAAGGTGGGAGATGTCGATCTCGGCCGTGCGGCGCAGAGCTATGAGCGAACGGCCCGCGTACGCGCTCACGAGCTGCGCCACGCACGACGTTCCAGTCGACGACCGGTAGAGATGGTCTCCGAGCATGAGCACGAATGGTGCCGGCTCGAGCGCGGCGCGCGCGCAGAGCACCGCATGGCCGAGACCATGCTGCTCCTCCTGCACGACGAGGTGTACCTTACGGCCCATCTCGACGATCGAGTCAGCGTATTGGCGCAGCCGCTCCGGCACTCGGTTGTACTCGCGCATGGACGCCTGCTTGTGGAAGATGGTCTCAAAGTCTGCGTGCTGTGCAGCGCTCACCACGATCACCACGCGATGGAGCCCGGCGGCTATGGCTTCTTCGACGAGGATGAGGATGGCTGGCTTCAGCAGCCCATCAGCGTCCATGACGGGGAAGAGAGCGGGCGGCAGGCACTTGGACGCTGGGAAGAGCGCCGATGAGAACGAGGCCGCCGGGATGAGGGCCTGTGCCACCGGCGTAACCGCACCAATCTGGAGTGGCATGCAAGACATGCCTAGTTCGGCCTGCACGATCTTCATGACGACTTCGACGTCCTCTTCCGACTTGCAGAGCAGCTGCGCAACGAGGGGATCAGAGGGGATCAGAGGCGCTCAGAGGCCATCGGAGGTCATCGGAGATCATCCGAGGGTGGGCACGTACCTGCGCGCACCCATCACCTTGGGAGCCAACCCCTTTACCGCCCCATATGTGCGGCTGCAGCGTCGGGTGTCCGAGAACCTTGTGGAGATTGGGTGCCGTTAGCTGCGACGGGCACATAGGCATCGCGCACTCGTCAAACGCCGCCTGATATTCGACCATCAGCGCGCCGACGCGCGCGATGTCGCCGTCGGCGAGCGCGCTCATAGTCTGCGTCACGAGTCGTTTGTTGGTCGGTCCGAGCAGGTCCTGCAGTCCGAGGCAGTCCGAGGCCGTGAGAGGCCGTGAGAGGCCATGAGAGGCCACGAGAGGCACTCGGCGGCACTCAGCGGCACTTGGCGTCACTCGGCGGCCCTCCGGGGCCCTCCGGTGCGATCCGAGGCACTCCGAGGCACTCCGAGGCACTCATGGGCACTCATAGGCACTCGAGGGGCCATCAGCAAACCTGCAGCTTCGCCTGCTTCTCATCATCCGCGACTGGATACGCCTTGTTGAGTTTCTGGAGAATCTCGGTCGTGTCCTGTGGGGATGGGCGCTGTGATGATCACCTGCATGCAGGGCCACGACCACAAGTCGATGCGGATGTGCGCACCTTGGTCCCAGCGAGCTCGACGATGACGATGTGGAGCGTGCCACCGAGCGCGAGCTCGTCGCAGTCGAGCCGGTCGCCGTCGAACGTCATGAGCACCGGGCGCGCGCCGAACGCGCAACACTGGTCCATGCGGCCGCACTGGGACGGCGTCGTGATCTCCCCGTGGTACGCGAGATCCATCTCCCCGCGCACTGTGAGCTTGAGGTCGTAGAGCCGGTTGAAGGCGCGCGCGATGAGCACGCACGCGGCCGCCGACGACGACAGCCCCTTGCGATCCGGCAGGTCTGTCTTGTAGTTATCGAGCACAAGGCCCTGCACCTGGTACCGAATCATGATCTGGTACGTCACGCCAGCCATGTAAGAAAAGTGGCCGCCCTCGGCCGCGACCTGAAGCAGCTTCTGCGGCTCCATGGGCAGCTCGATCTGGCCGGTCGTCACGCCGTGGTGGTCCGCCGTCTTGAGGATGAGCTTGTCCGGGTGGTGCTTGCAGCGCGCAAAGAGGCCCTGGTTGGTACCTGAGACAAGGCACATGCCCGGAACGATGTCCTTGTTGAAGCGGCGGTAGGAGCCGGCCCAGTCGGAGTGCTCGCCGAGCAGGCAAATACGGCCAGGGACGAACAACTCGTACACGCGGCATCCTTGGGCCATGGCTCAACACTACAAAAAGCGAATGTCAGGGTGCAACGTGTGCCCGTCGGGGACAGCAGCCGATGTCGGTCTTGCTTCCTGCAAGAGCCTCGCAAAAGTCCGTGAACTTCGCAAACAGCTGGAAAGCGGCTGCTGTGAATTGGAAGAAACTCGCTCACTGAGGCGGATTCCCTTCTGCTTCATCTGTCATCTCACTGATACGGCGTATTTGGGTCGTTGGCTTTTGGGTACCGTTCTACCGTTTTTGCCGTCTCCAGTGACGAGTAAGGCGGGATTTCGGAAGATTCGGTGCCTCACTGACTCCTGAGAGTGAGACGAGGTAGAGGACTGTTCACTTTAAAAACCTACCAAAACTTACTCGCTGCCCAAGTGCCCATTCTCACAGGCTAGCACACAGCGCGCAGAGAGTGAGAGACGGCAGACGCACATTCAAGTAAAACATTTCTCAAGGCTGGGGCCACCTATGTGGGATAGGAAGCTCTCACGAAAGCGCAAAGCACCCGATGGCGCCAGCTTTCTTCACGAGCTCTCACTCAACAGTGTGAGTGAGTGTCGTCCCGCGCGGATCTCGTGTTGTGGCCTTTGTCAGCTAGAGGCGCTCGCTTTCTCGCGGTCTTCGTCCTGTGGGCGAGCACCACGACGCTCACTTTCCACCTGTGGGTCCCTCAGTGCGCTCGCGGATCTCCTTCGCGTACTGTGCAATATGCACCGGCGAGGGGGGCGGTTCCCAATGGAGCCGGTCCGAGTGTGTCTTCATGTAATTGACGTTGCCCAAACGGCCCTGCAAGCCTTCCTTATCGCGCTTCGCCTGCTTCTTCTCCTCATGGGCATGCTGCTTCTTCGTCTCCTGTGCGAGCTCCAACTTGGATTTCTTCGCAAACGTCTTCGCGGCCTTCTGCTGCGCCTCTTGCTTCGCTCGGATCTGTTTTAGGGTCTCCATCGCCTTCGCCTCACGATCCGCTTTGTGCTTCGCCTCGATCGCATCCCGTTCCTGGTGATCCTTGGCGAAGCGCGTCATCTCCCTGCCGTAGTAGTCGAGCTCGTTGTTCTTGCGCCTCTCTTCGCGCTCATTAAAGGTCGCCGCCTTCAGGCGCGCCAAGTCCTGCTCTTTGACTGTCTTCATGATAATGTCGTGCTCCTTCTGCTTATCCTGCTGCTTCTTCTCCTCGACACGGTGCGAGACCCCCTCGAGATCAATCTTGCGCAAACCCTTTAGGTAATCTACATCAGCCTTCGCCACACTCTTCAGCGCTTCCTGGCGCCCATCAAACTTCGCCTTCTCCTCAGCCCGCCTCGCCTTCTCCTCGGCAGCTGCCTGCAACGTCTTGGTCAGGCACGTCGTTGAAAGCTCGCCGTATTGCGGCACACGCTCATCATCGTACTGCGACATCACACGCGGGCACCATGCATGCACACACAGCTCAGCGGCAAGCCGGCATCAGCGGCGAGCGCCTCTACCCAGCGTCCTCAGCAGCAGCTGGCCCATGGGTGGGGCGCTTACCTGCGGATCATCGAGGTGGAAGGGATCCCTGCGCACGATGGTCTTCGGCGGCGTTGTGGTCGGGTTCGCCAGAATCCTGGTGGCCGAGGGGGTTCCCCTCATTGTCGCCGGCATGGTGGAGCTCAAGGGCTCCTTGTGCAGCTCCGCTCCAAAATCCTTCCGCGCAGGAAGATGGAAGTTTGTTCTTCATTCACACAACGTACCGGTAACAGTGCCGTAGCACCGGTTGTCGCGTCTGTCGTGTAACAGTAACGTTCACACAACACACCAACACGCACAGACCAAACTCAAAAGCGTGAAGGGCAACACCTCGCACACGTCACTGTCGCTTCAACCTTCATTCTCATGCCCTGTTCTCATGCTCACGACATGCAACGCGTCACAGTTCTTCACAGTTCTTCACAGGGTGCCCCCTTGAGGGTGCCGTAAGTTCCCCACACTTCTCCCCTTCCCCCGGGTCGGCAGCCAACAATCCGATCTCAAGCGGAACAAGCAACCAGTCGAGTTATACACCGCACGTGGTCCCTCATACGGCAGGATGGTGTTTGACTTTGAGTTTGAAACTGCAGTTTGCGGCGCGTACCGACCGAACATCCTCTACGTAGTTACATTGTATGTCACGACGATTAATAGCTCTTAGCTGCTTTCGCTGCTTGTGCTTCAATCAACGACGCATCACAATCAGATGCCCCACACAACACTTTCCTCACCTCCAGGCAGAACAGTGTGTGGCGGCAACTTCGGCATTTGGCGGCGCTGGGACGTGGTGGCGACATGATCACTCTGCTGTGGTCGAAACTGATGCACGCCAAAGCGTGCGAGGACCCCAAAGTGGTCCGAAAGTGGAATGGGCCCGTCGTCCAGCGCCAACGATACCTCCTCGGGCTCTAGGCCCGAATCCTGAGCGGCGAAGATGTAGTCCAACTGGGTGCGAGCGTCGTGACCCTCGGACAGCCAACCCGCCGCCACTAAAGGGTTGCGTGTTCCGTCCCACGAGTGAAGCCAGGGCGTGCCTCCGTGCTGTCGCTGCCGGTTCGCTGCCGTTGCGGCGGTCGCATCGATAAAGCGGTGCTCATTGGCTGGGATTTCGCCGAGCTCGGGAGCCGAGTTGAGATCGCCACAGACGACGACGCGCGAATGGAGCGAGAGGCGCGACGCATGAACAAAGAGCTGGTTGAGCTGGTTGCGGCGCGGAGTGGACGACAGTGGCACTGATGGCAGCGTCGAATACGCTCCAAAGATCATGCCGCCCAGTTGTGAGGCCGATTCGGAGTTGGCATGAGTGTTTGCGACGACGATGCGCGAGTTGTCGGCGCGCAGACGCAGATGGGCGCAGAGGACGCCCCGTGGTCGGAAGGCATTCAAAAGGTCGCCAGATTGGTCATCAAAGGTGATTGCAGATGCAGGGCCATCGGCCACGAGCGTATCACGCCGATGCAGGATCATGAGCCCAGCTTGGACCGGACCCAAGAGGAAGCCCGAAATGGTCGTCTGAGGGCCTGCTCCAGCAGAATCAAGAGCCTTGCGCATGAGCTTGCCGATACGACACCGGAGCTCGTCGTTCAGCACGTAAGTGGCTGCGTACTCAGGCATGTTCGCTTCGAAGTGCTTGCGGACGCCGTCACTCTGCACCTCCTGCAGGCAGACGACATCTGGTGCAAGCTCTCGAATCTTATCTACTTGGAGTGAGAGGCGCTTGGATCCTTCCAGGCCCCGATCGACCTTGGTTGGCGTCGGCGGACCAGCGAACGCGTTGAACGTGAGCACACGAAGCGACGAGAGGTTGCGGGCGGTATTCCCGAGGTAGGCCATCGACATGAGCGTCTACTATGTACCGGCTGGACGGTGTCGGTGGCAGCCCATTTTCCCGTCGGCGTTTGGCGGACGGCCTTCACGCGAGGCGCGTTCGCCATTCCACAGTATCCAAGTTTTTTGTGCGTTCGGCCCTTGACTTCCGCGCTTCAGTGTTCAGTCCGAACCAGGAGTCACAATCCGCGATCGATAATCTCTCTCGAGCCCAGGGCGCATAGGGGCTATATAGCGTAGGGGCGGCCCCGCCCTCGAATCGCTTAACTTCATGTACGTGTGCTCCCTCAATCAGAATTACAGTGTTATTACAGTGAAATAGCATGCACAAATATACTCTAATTCTTCGGAGTACAAACATGCAAGTTTCATGCTCATGCCTCATGGTACATCATGAGTCGTGCACACGACCCGCTCACCATGGTCCTTGTCACCATCCTACACCATCCCAGAGCCCACACCATCGTTTTGCGTGGCTACACCAATGGTGTAGCTTGGGCCGGAGCAGCTGACTGGCCGCCTGACAAGAGGTTGCTCAGTGAGAAGAAACGGGGAGTACTCCGGGACTTGTGCAGACGAGCGCTCTCCTGCGGCCGCGTGGGGCCTCCGGCGGCACGAGCTGCGCCAAGAAACGCCACGTCGGAGGCTTGTCGCTTGAGAGTCGGTAATTGTGGCAGATAGGCGTAAGGGCGCGAGGAGCTCGAATCTCCGTACCCCTCGCGCCTATAGGTCCTGTTCTCCTCGTCGTAGCCCTCCTCGTAAGTGTGCGTGGGGCCTCCGGCGGCACGAGCTGCGCCAAGAAACGCCTCGTCGGAGGCTTGTCGCTTGAGAGTCGGTAACTGTGGCAGATAGGCATAAGGGCGCGAAGAGCTCGAATCTCCGTACTCCTCGCGCCTATAGATCCCGTTCTCCTCATGGTAGCCCTCCTCATAAGTGTCGCCCGAGCTCCTCGGATGCTTTCTTTTGAAGCTCCCGTTGCCCTCGGAGGGCAGTTCATGAGCCGAGTCCTGCGAGCGTTGGGGCGCACACAGGCAGATGCATGCGCCGAAGACGGCGCCGAGGATGATTAAGATCGTGAGCATGGAGGCGAAGAATGATTTGGTCGACGTGGGCTCAACGAAGTAGACTATAGGTGCGCCGACGCCAGCCGTGAAGCACGAGTAGGTGAAGCCATCATGGAGATCGGGCGCCCACACCCGATAGCGCGCTCGGCACATTTCGGTCGTATGGTTGGCGCTCTGAAACGTCTCACCCGAGCACGACCCTTGCTTGACACTCGCGCGCTCGGCGTTGGAGTCGTCCCCGAAAGACGGAACCGCGAGCGCACTCCAGTACTTTGAGCCGACCGTAGGATCCAAATAGGAGTCGTCGTCAGAGTCGACATCATATGAAGCGAGGTCGGACCCACCATCGCCGCCGCCACCATAGCCGACGCCACCCTCACCACCGCCCTCACCTCCACCCTTACCTCCGTGGGGGTGGGGGTGTGGGAACGGAGAGATGAGACGGACCTGCACGTCCCAGCCAGGCGTCGCCGTGTAAAAGGCGCAGTTGGAGAGTTGCTTGCACCCCGACGCAAACCTCAAATGGGTCACTGGGGCGATCCCGAGGACCGTGCACGCCGCCGGCTGGTAATCTGTGAGAACATCTTTTTGGAGCGCGTACACGCCAGCGACGCTGATTATGAAAATAGCGAGGCAGTCGAAGAGCTTCTGGGACGTGCAATGGCAGCCTTCGCGCCTAGGCGTCGGCGCGTCCGCGCTGCCGCCCGAGCCACCGCCGCCCGAACCGAAGCCGTCGATCATCGCGGACTGCGCGTCCTTGTCGCCGACGAAAGACGAATCTCCGCTGAAGGCCGCCTTTTTGTGCACGCGGGACAGTAAGAAGAAGGCGCGCTTGCACTGCTCGACGCCGCCCGGGAAGCTGATCGTCAGCGGGCGCTTCTGGTGGAGCAAGTTGAGCTGCAGCGTGCACGGATCCGACTTGTCGTGGTGCACACCCAGCACGCCCGCTGCCTCGACCTTTTGGCGTCCGTAGCCAATCCAATTGTCGCCGATGGTGAGGGTCTCCTTGTAGTGACCTCCCAGGAGGCCCCAACCATGATGGTGGTGGATGGTGAACGAGACGGCGTTGTGCGAGAGCGAGAACATGCTGCTCCCCGCCTCGACGGCAATCTCGATGTGCTGCTCGTGCGCGATCTGAGCGGCCAAGCTGGCCTCAACGATGTCCGCCGTCGCCTGATCAAGGACGGAAAGGTGGAACGTGTCGACGGCCACGCCGCGATCTGTCGAGAAGGCGACGACACGCTTCACGTTGATGCCACGGTCGTTCAGGACGGATGTGATCGTCGATAGCGAGCCAAGGCAATCAACGAAGATGATGTGCAGCAGCACCAGATTCGAGCTGGCCGTGGCCCAGCGCAATACCACGTTACCCGCCGTGCCAGATTTGAGGAGGGCGTACATCTCCTGATGGCTCGCGCGCTCCTCGGGCGTGGTTGCGTTGACGTAGTCGAGGGGCAACACCGACACGAGCTCGTTCTCGCCCGCTAACCAAGCCTTCGCGGGCGAGATCGAGCCCAGCTTCTCGTCATCGGCCACTGAAGTGGAGTCGGAGTCCTTCAAACCTTGTTCATCTCGTTTGGCGCCCCCAGTTGCAGGCTCCGGCGCCGCTTTCGCATTCAGCTCTTGGATGCGCGACTTGATGGACTCAGCAGCCGCAGGGGTGAAAGTATTGACCTCAACCGTGTCGATTGCAATTGACGTGGTGGTACAGAAGGCGGACACGTGGACGATGTTGATACCATGTTCCCCAAGACAGGCAGCTATGGCCGAGAGGCTTCCAGGCCGGTCTCGGAAGGCTAGGTGCAGCGTCACGTGCTCCGTGTCGGGCATCGCCGAGGTCGACATCTCAAATATTGAAGAGGTGGCCATCAGACGGTTGTAGACCTGCAAATGTGCGGCGCGGTCACTCGTAGTGGTCGAGGCTATGTAGTTTGGCGCCAGGATCTCCAAGAGGTGCTCTTGGTCCAGGATTTGGTTGTGCGACAGGGTCCTGACACCGAATCCCGCGCGACCGCCGTGGCGACTCGTATCGCCGCCGTGGCGACTGTTGTCCATGGTCCCAACGAGCCCTGCGGGTGCGGATCAGTGGCCTGAGCACGGGCGGCGCGCGAGAGGCGCGAGAGCGTCTGTGGTCTCCTTTCTGTACCCCTCTCGCCGACTTGATCTCCCTTGAACCGAAAGCCGAGACCTCTCTAAGACCCTTTCCTTTTCACAGGAACCGGCCATTTTTATGTTTTTTCTCAAATCGTCTTTACCCCCTACTTGACTACTCTTGTAATCCGCAGTCGCACTCACCGTCTTGTCTCTTGATGAATTTATCAAAAGATTTCAAAATGACCCGCGCTCGACTCCGCAACGAGACTCCGGCGCGGCCGCCTTAGGGGTTTCGTAGGATCGTAGCACCAGTGATCGTGATACTGTGATCACGGGATTTATCGTTGCACGTAATATTGGAAAGAAGTACATGTACGAGACCGGGAATTATTAGAGAGCGCGGTGAAATCGATTACGTTAACGTTTAACACCGCACCAAACACGACCCGGGTCACCGCACACCGGACCACCGCACACGCGCACTGTGTAACTCGCGGGTGTCACAGTACTAAGTATTGACGGCTCGCGTCGTCCAGACCTCCAGTCGTACCGAGTACGTCGCGCACAAATCACAAAAGTTCACCCGGCGTCCCGGGTCGTCACACATCAGGTTTAGGGAACCCTTCAGCAAAAGTGGAACTGGTGCTCCTTCGAGTCGTAACGATCGGGAATGTCGGCCAGCGTGATAGACATGGGACGGTCGTCATCGCCACCAGAAGTGGTCGACGTCGTCCACCTTCTCATCGGCCTCGTCGTGGCGCCAGCAGCTGCAGCAGCAGCGGCCGCCGGAGCGGGATGAAACCTCCCAGCCCCTTGACCAAACCGATCGAGTGGCGCACCGTTGCGCGCTAGCCGCGCAGCTCGAGCACCGGCACGGCCGCTCAATTCAGTCGCGCCCGCGCTGGGCGCGTCGGCAGCAGGTGGCGCCGTCGCGAGCGGGTTGGGCGGCAGCATCTGCCAGATGGACGTGAGGGGCGCGGGCAGAGCCTCAGTGAGGGAGGCGGCGGCCTGGCTGAGCTTGCTCTGCAGCACCCGTGGCGTCTCCGAGAGCTGTGACGAAATGCCCTCCAGACCCGAGTCAATGGAGTGGCCGAGCCGGGAGAGCAAACCGGGCTCCCGACCCGCCGCGGCAGCGGCCCTGCGCCTTGGGCTCGCTTCACGCGCTTCGCGCGCTTCGCGCGCCTCGCGCGAAAAGTCCGCAACGGAGCCACCGCTCCCGTAGCCTCGGCCGCCCTGCGTCAGGTTGAGCGCAGCGGCGTCCCGAGCGCTCGCGCCGTGCTGCTCAGCGTCGTCCACGCCCGGTGCACTCGCGTTGCCTTGGGCATCCTGCCGTAGAGCTGCCGCATCATACTGCATGCCTCCGTGCACCATCACATGTGTCCTCGGGTTGGCGCGCGCGGCGGCCGCGGCGTGGGAGGCCGACACTAATGGCAGGGTCGGGATCAACGGCCTGGCACCGGCCGTATGCTTGGCACTTGTCGAATTCGTAGGCTCCGCCCCGCCGCTGACCACGTCAACATTCTCCACTGCCATCGCACGCTCAGAGAAAGCACTCTCCACTGCCATCGCACGCTCAGCGGAAGAGACCGCGCCCATTCGCATGCGGTACGCCTCGAGCTCCTCGGCCCGCGGTGCGTTTGAAGGCGCCCTCACCGCCGCCGCCGCCCCACCATCAGCGCCACCACCAATTCTGGCACTGCGGCGTTGTGGCCGTTCTTCTGTTGCCTGCAGCCGTGCCTCTGCTACCTGTGCACTGCCGTTTAGCTGCGTCGCCCGTTGCTGGCGCTCAACCATGCGACGCTGAGCGCCATGGAGCTGCTCGCGCCGTACTGCCTCCTCCTCCTCCTCCGCATCATACGAGACACCACCCTCGTCTCGGCCGCCGCCTCGACCACTGTGCTGGTCACCATAGGACAGGCTGCCAGCGTGGCGCCCTCGCGCAACACCGCCGGTAAGCTGCGAACCACTACCGCCGCCGGCGGCTGATGCAGAGGGCTTTGGTGCCATCTCTCCCTCACGCTCAGCACGCCACCTCCCGCCGCCTCCGCCGCCGCCACTCCCTCCATCTGTGACGCGTCCTGCCTGCGGCGTTCGCTTCGGTGGTGACGCGCCGACGCCACTAAAGACGTTCCGCGCCACCGCGGAAGTGTCCGTATGCGTGCCCACATCAGCATAAGCACGAAAGGAGGCCGCGGCTGGTAGATACGGCTCGATAGCCGCGACATTCGAAGGGGAAGGTGGCGTGACACCAGGCATCGACATGTCCGCCATCACCCGTTGCACGTGCCGCAGAGACTTCGCATCCCTCTGATAGCGTGTCCACAACCCGACGAGCCCCGCGTGCTCCCGTGCCTCTGCCTCGGTGAGAGCACGCCCGACCGAGCGCTGCAGTGTGCGGTACAGGCGCTCGTACTCGGTCTTGGCGGCGGTCACGTCGCGCTCGAGAGAGGCCACTTCCGAAAGGGACATGGCTCGTGTGAATGTGGGAGGCCCATCTGCGGCAGCGGCGGTGCCCGGCGTTTCGTGGGCGACTGCAGCTGCAGAAGAGGCAGCTGCACTGATGGCCGCAGCCGCATTCGCCGCGTGAATGGAGCGGATGTGAAGCGGAGTCGAAGGCGCGCCATTCACGCCGCCATGGGAGACGGAGGGGGTGGTGGGAGGATAGCCTGAGGCCGCAACGCGCCCGAGCTCAAGAGGTGGCCGCTCGGCAATCGGCAACGGCAGCGAAGCCATACGTGACGCGTCCTCCAGCTCGCGAGGGCACATGGCTGGCGCGTGAGCCCCCGGCGCCGCCCTCTGCTGGCGCTCCGCCATGTGTCGCTGAGCGCGCTGAAGCCGCTCGCGCCGCACCGCTTCGTCCTCTTCTGCAAGATACGAGCCACCGGCGCCGGCGGCTGCAGAGGCGGATGGCCTTGTCGGTGCCGCCACCTCTCCATCGCGTCCTTTGCGCCTTCCGCCGCCGCCGCCGCCGCCGCCGCCGCTCGCCCCGTCTGCAACGCGTCCAGGCAGCGGGGCGGTATGCTTGGCGACGATCTCTCGAGTGGTCGCCCACTGCCGGGCCATTGCCAGGGCCCGTGCGTGCTCCTGAGCCTGCGCTGACCCTTGCTCGCCCTGCTCGTCCTCATCGTCCTCCTCCTCCTCCTCCGCGGCCATCATCCAAGATGGCACGCCGATCTTGTCCTCCGGATCAGGCTCAAGGCCGCCACCATAGCCAGTTAGCCCTGCGTATGCGCCACCATGAGCGCTCGCGGCGCCGTAACCCTTTGCCGATGTGTCGGTATTGCCGCGGCCGTGGCCGCGGCCTTGGCCGAGACCATGGCCGTCACCATGGCCGCCACCATGGCCGTGGTCATGGGCTGGCACGCCGCCGTCCGCGTGGACATCTCTCCGTCGCGCGTGCTGCTTTACTTGGGGCTCCACTGGGGGTGCCTCGTACTGCCGTCGATCAAAGCGTTCGAATTCTTCCTTCGCCTTCGCGCGCTCCTCCTCCTGTTGCCGTATTCGCTCCGCCTGAGCTGCACGCTCCTTTGCATACGCGGCAGAGGAGTGGCCAAAGTGGCTCCCGCCGCTACGAGCGGCGCGCTGTCGACGCTCGTCGTACGCGGCCGCGATCTTGCCGTAGTGTGGCAAGATCCCCGCCTTCGCTGTCGCTTCCACCTCTCTCTGTGCCTCGAACAGCGCCACTTTCTGCATCTCCAAGCGTCGCATCAACTCCTTCTGTCGAGCCCTCTCGGCATCCACCGCCGCCCGCTCCTCCGGGTCCATCTTGGCAAGCCTCCCCTCAGTGGCGTCGCCGCCGACGCCCGCACGAGGCGCCCGTGACGGCGCCCCCAAGCCGTTAGCTGCCACGCCAAACATAGCGGCTGCCGCGTCAAACATGGCGATAGCGGCGCTCTCCTCGTCCACTGCCTCCTCGCCCTCCTTCTCCTCGCCCTCCTCCTCTTCCTCCTCGCCCTCCTCCTCGCCCTCCTCCTCTTCCTCCTCGCGCTCGCTCGCCTCCTCCTTGCGAGATACGGCGAGATCACCATTGTATGCCCCTGCCCACACGCCCATTACCTCCTCCTCCTGCGACTCGCCCGCCCACGCATCCGAGCGCTTCGCAATCCTCGCCTGCTCGAATGCTGCCACACTCCGGTGCGCCGCCTCTGCCTCGATGTTGGGACGCCTGACAGCGGCGCTCACGCTCGCACTCACGGCCGCGCTGCGGCCCTTGGCGTGCTGGCTGCCACACGCCTCCCGTTTCGGCGGCATCAAGGCATCACCCTTCGTCGCCGCCGCCGCCGCCGCCGCCGCCGCCGCCGTATCTCGTCGTATCTCGTCGTATCTCGCCGTATCTCGCCTGGATAGCGGCGGCGCGGCCGGCCGAGCGGCCTCGTTGAGGGGAGTCTCCTCATCCTCATCAACACATGACGGGGCCGCGGCGGCTCTGCCGCTCGAGTCACGTGATTGAGCAGCGTACAGTGCCCCCACCCGGGCAATGGAGAGAATATGCACATGCGCGGGTCGCAGCACGTCCTGCAAGCGCCGACCTTCAAGTGGATGGCCTTGCCAGCCGAGCACAATGTCGCCCAGCCGCAGACCAGCTCTTGCGCCAGCGGAGCCCTCCATGACTGAGGTGACGATGTTGTCGCTGTTGAGGCCTACGCCGATTGACTTCTCGCGACCCATGAGGACGGGTACGGTGAGCGCCGACTCGAGGTTGATTGTGTCATCAATGTCCTTGAAGGGAGGCGGCGGAATGTTGGCTGGGAGCTCGCTAGGAGGAGCCGACGCCTCTGCAAGCCCGAGCGTGCCACGGGTGGCTGAGGCTGCCGCTGCGGCAGCTTGCCGTGGTGTCGCTGCAGCCGGTGGGTCAGCCGTGTGAAGTTTGGAAGACCCACGAGCAGACGAGCAGCCGAAGCTCGCCCGTCGAAGGAGGTGCATCGCTACTATTGTAGCAGTGCTAGCGCACCCTTGCGCACGTCTCGATCGAGTGTGAAAGAGGACTGAAACATTGGCTGTGAATATGGCAGCGAAGGGATCACGAGAAGAACGGTTCCGATCTCGGATCTTGATCTTCAAACTAGCCAGTAGTACCGTACAATAGCGCGGAAAAAGGTATTATTTCATGTATTTATTTCGAACATGCAATGTCGTATGTCCTCATTGAAACAATCATGAATGTCCTCTACAATGATGTCGCATTAATGTTTGTATCTTTGATTTTTGTACACTCATGCTCAGTCACTCAACTGTGAACGGACAACGCTGGATCATTCTCTGTACTCGCGCTTCGAACACTCTCGCGCTAACGTCAATATCACTCACTCCACACTGCACGGTGCACAGTCACTGAGCACAGGGGTTGTAGACATTCAGATCTCATCAATCATAACGCTGAGCAGTTGACATTTTATGATTGTATGCAGCACTGGCGAGCACTCGCTCACTCGGGCATGCTTTGAGGCAGCACGCCCTGGTCGAGCGGCATGGAGCGGAACTGCGCGAGGGCGCGCTCGATGCGCTTGGTCGCGATGATGGCGTTCGCGGCCTTGCGCAGACGCTGGTTGGCCCGGTACTTTTTGAGCGCCGCCTGCGCGCCGGGTATGGCCGTCGAGGGCGCTTCGGATTGTACCCACGCGTTCTCGAGCACCTGCTTCGCCGACAGCCGCTTCGTCACATCGAGTACCAAGAGCTTCTTGACGAGGCTCTTGGCCTGTGGGGAAATGGAGTCCCACCAAGGCGAGGGGAAGTCGTAGCGCGCCTTGCGGATCGAATCGAAGAGCGCTGTCAGCTCCGACTCGGCGAACGGCGGGAAGCCGCACAGCAAGATATACAAGATCACTCCGACGGACCACATGTCGACCGCCGTGGAATTGCAGCCCTTGTTCGAAATAATCTCGGGTGCGACGTACCCGGGCGTGCCACATACGCTCTTCATCTCCTTTCCCTTGACAATCGTGCGCGCTAGCCCAAAGTCGGCCACCTTGAGCGTCTCATCAGGCATGGGCGCCGCGTACAGCAGATTCTCGGGCTTCAAGTCCAGATGCACGATATTCTT
>PJAB01001281.1:0-15755 GCA_002887195.1 Chrysochromulina parva
TGTTATCAGGATACGTATCCTGATGTATCATGATGTATCCTGCGTGTATCCTGAAGGATACATGTATCCCTAATGTATTCTGATGTATCTTAAATGTATCTTGAATGCCCTGTTACATTCCAAGAGAATGCATGAATTTTACACGTATCCCAAACGAGTCCAAGATACATTTTGGGATACACATCAGATACATCAGGATATATGTATTTTGCACGTGGGATACATGCGGGATACATGCGGGATACATATGAGATACATGTATCTGCAGAGGTTCGAGGATACATTGAGGATACATGCGGGATACATGAGAGATACATGATGAGATACATGTATCTCAATTGTATCCAGAGAGGTACGTATCTGCAAATGTATCTTGTTGTATCCTGATGTATCTGTATATGAACGGGAACATCAAGATACGTTCAGACGATACATGCACGATACATGCACGATACATGGGATACGTATCCTGATAACAACCCCCCCCAAATTCGATAACAAACCCCCCGTCACCCGGGCGCGATGACCGTAGAGCAGGGAAGGAATTACATGACCACCAGCAACATCTGCTAGTATTTCCCAAATGCCAAATCCGTCAAGTTCCAGGTGGTGCTCCTTGTGGGATCGCACGAGAGACGCCGATCACTATCCGGTTACATTCGTTTCACTTAATAAATAATATTCAGACACGCAGACTGAAAGTCCTAATTCGGTAGTGAATGGACCATCAATGCATGGTCTAGCGACTTGAACACTTGTAGCGTAGCCTGAGTGGCCCCGCCGCGCGCCGGGCGTTTTCCCTTTTCCGTTATATGTTTTACTAGTTCCTGACAAGTTCGGCCCGTCGGCGCGCGCGTCCTTCAAGCCAGGAGCTCCAGGGGTGAGGGGACCGAGAAAGGGACCGAGGTGGGCGCATTGGGTGGGCGAGAACTGCAGTTCCGTGTAACTAACACAACCGGAACCAAGAGCTTATTGCTGAGCATGTCCCTTCAAGCTTCAACCTTGTACTGTACGTGTGGTAAGCACGTACGCAGTACAGTAGCGGAGCTTCGTGGAGAGGCGCGCTGCGCTCGCAGAACCGCACGGCCCCCGTCGCCCAAGACGAGACGCACAAGTCGGCAGCACGAGTGGAGCGAGAGCCCGCCTCAGTTCCGGAGGCGGTGCTGCCCCGCATGGTCCATCAGCGGTCCATGGCGGCCTTGATCATGGCCTTGAGGGTCAGGTTGGGCGTGAGCTTCGTATGTGGAAGGCGCTGGCCAGTCATGGGCGAGGACACGCCGCCGCCGCGGATCCATCGCTCGATGTGGCACCGCTCGTACGTGAAGCCGTCAGCGGCGACGACCGGATCCACCATCATCTCGAGGCTCAGTGGGCAGCAGAACTCCTCGGGGTGCTCCTTTTGATCTTTCGGAGATGCCGCGCTGCTCGTCTCGGCCGTGTGCCTCGCCCTCTCGAGCTCGTCCACGAGATCGCGCACCTCGGCACGTGGCCGAGCGCGGTGCTCGAGGCAGCGCCCCGCGATCCCGTGGAGGACGCGCACGGCGTCGGGATGATGCTCCCACAGGTGGGCCGCCGGAGCGCCCACGCCGGCGCCCATGCCGGCGCCCACGCCCACCACGGCACGCGCCGTGTCGAGCATCAGAGCGAGCGCATCGACGTTGGCGGCCAGCTCATCGTACCAGAGCTCGAGGAGGTTGGCGAACGTTTCGCCCGAGGGGCCCTGGACCGGCTTCTCCGCCGGCCGGCCGGTGAGCAGGACCACCAGCGTGAGGCCAAAGGCAAAGGAGTCCACTTTGGGCGTGCTGTTGGGCGCTTTGAGGTACTCGGGCGCCATGTACGCGAGCGTGCCCGCGGCTTGGGCGCCCTGCCACGTCTTGGTGCGCGTCATCATCGTGCCGCTGCCGGCGGCTTGCGCTTCAGCCTCGAGGGCGCGCGCGACGCCAAAGTCGCCGATGCGCGCGAGCAGCCCCTGCTGCACCTGCTGCAGCAGCAAATTGGCTGGCTTGATGTCGCGGTGGACGATGCCCAGCCCATGGAGGAAGGCGAGGCCGCGGCAGACGTCGGAGGCGATGATCATGCGCTGGACGGCGCTGAGCGGCAGAGGCCACGCCGTCAGGGTGCGTGCGAGCCGCTGCTCGACACTGCCACCGTCGCAGAACATGTACACAAGGCAGAGTGCGGCGCCGTCGGACGAAGCGCCGAGCAGCGGGACGACATTCGAATGGCTCGTGGCGGACAGAAGCTCGAGCTCGTGGTGAAAGGAGGCACTCGCGCCGCCATCGCCGCCGCCGGCGCTGGCGGCGCCACCGCCGTGGAGCCGCTTGATCGCAACAGGAGTGCCGTCTAGGGTAGCCTTGTAGACGGTGCCCGAGCCCCCCGAGCCGAGCTTGTAGTTCGCGTCCCAGCCTCCCGTGAGGCTCTCGAGGCGGCTGTAAGCGTAGAGGGCCCGCGACGGGGCGGAAGGCGGCTTGGGCGCAGGCATCGAGGGTAAAGGAGGTGCCAATGGAACTGGTGCGGCGGCGGCCATGGCGACCGTGGATGGTGGGGCTGACTGCGCTGGAGTTGTAGCAGGCGGCCCGGTAACAGGCAGCCCGGTAGTAGGCGGCAGACTGCGGCCGCCATGGCCGCTGCGGCCATCTCGGTCACTGTGGTCCCCGCCGTGTACTCCGCCGCGTCCGTCTGAGGAGAGATGAGCGGCACTCGCATCGGCGGTGAACACGTGGGCTGACGGCTGGTCGTTGTCGACGATGTCTCTCGGCCCGCCGCCCCCAGCTCCTCCATGCACAATGCCAAGCATCCGAGTGGCTCGTGGCGGCAAGCCGAGGCCGTTGCCAAGTCCCCCCGAGAAAGACCCAAAGATGGGCGACACGCCGAACGCCGTGTCGGCCGTCCCCCAGCCACCCGAGCCACTCACCGCGCCCCCCTTTGCCCACGGATCCCCCCCCGCCACCGCCTGCTGCTGCTGCACTACCTTCTGTGAACGTTCACACCACTGCTGCACTACCTTCTGTTGCTGCGGTGCCTGCTGCGACTGCTGCTTGCTCATCATGCCGCCGGGCATGTTCATGAGCGGAGGGCCCGGAGGCAGACCGGTGGGAGGCGGAGGCGGAGGCAGAGGGGGAGGCGGAGGCGGAGGCGGAGGCGGAGGCGGAGGCGGTGGAGGAGGCGGAGGCGGAGGATTCCACAAGCCGCCCATGCCGTACAGCATGGCAGGGGCCCTCCCTCCCATCGCCTGCGGCGACGAGTTGATGCCGTACTGGCCCATCTGCGGCGCTCGGTGTGGAGCTGCGTGGCGCTCGTCGTAGGTCGGCGGCACGCCCGGCGCGGCGCGCATCTGGCCGTTGAGCTGCGCGCCGTTGTGGGCATCCTCGAGGCGCGAGGAGAGGCCACTATACCACCTGTCCCCTGGACCACCCTCGAGCACCGGCGGGGCTGGGGTGGGCACGCGCGCTGCTGCAGCCCTTGCGGCGGCACTCGCAGCGGCAGCCATCGCGTCGGCGGCCGCCGTGGCGGTGCGGTCCTTCTCGGCCAGCAAGGCCTGCTCGACACGGCGCGCCGTCACGAGGGCTCCATCCGCGCTCGAGACGGCGCTTGGGTCGGCCCGCGAGGCGGCCTTGGGCGGCGTCGAGGAAGCCTGCTGGGCGGCCGCGTCCCACTGGGCGGCCGCGTCCCACTCCTTGTAGCTGCCGTAGTAGCTGAGAAACTCCGCCTTCGTGTAGCGCTCACCATCATCGGCCAGGCGTCTCTCTTCGGGCGTGGGGGCGAGCTTGGAGGGGGGCTGCCAGACGCCCAGCTGCGGCGCCTCGGGCGTGGGGGCGAGCTTGGAGGGGGGCCGCCAGATGCTCAGCTGCGGCGCCTCGGGCGCTGCGCTCATCGGCATGAGTTGGGCATCCGCCTCATACCGGTTCGCTTTCGCGCCGCCGCCATCAACCCACCATACCGCCGCCGCCGCTTCAGCCGCTTCAGCCGCTTCTGCGGCCGCTGCCGCCGCTGCCGCCGAGCGCCCAGTGACGGTGGGCGCTTTCGCGAGATCAGTTTCGGCTTTCGAGAGAGCGATCGCCAGCGCGAGCTCCTTCTCGAAGCGCGCCTCCTCCGCCTCCTCCGGAGCCATCGATGGCGCCAAGCCGCCGGCCGATGCCTCCAGCCGCGCCGCCAGCCGCGCATCGCGCTCGGCGGCCGCCTTGGCCTCTGCCTGGACCCGCTTCGTCTTGGCGCCCAGCTCCGCCGCCTTCTGATGGAGCATGTCCGCCAGCACGCGATGCAGCTCCTTGAGCTCGGTGGAATCGAGCGCATCGGATGCATGCGTCTTGATGTGCTCGTCGAGCTGCTCGCCCAACCGCTCGACACGGCGCGTGGCCTCGGCGGCACTCTGGCAGTCGACGCAGCTCGCAATCTCGCCGACCAGGCGCGCGCGCCACTCGGTCTTGGCCGCACGGAGCGCGCTCGCCTTACGGGCGGCTTGGCGCCGCGTGCTAATGACGCTCAGCGCGTCGCGCAGTGTGGAGGTGCGTGGGTTGAGTCCAGCCGCGACGAGAAGGCTTTCTTCGTGGCCCTCTACAGAAGCGCGACGGCAGAGCTGCTCGACTTTTGGGCTCAGCTGATCGAGTGCCTCGAGGCTCGCTGTGCCCTCCGCCATCGCCACGAGCGCCGCGCGCACCGACGCGACGAGCCGTTCAAAGCGCTGCTGGCGCTTGTCCTTCGCGCCGGTCGCGTCGTCCTTATCGTCCAGTCCGATGTACGAGACCGGCTCCGACCACTCACTCTCCCAGCTCTCCCACTCGTTGCTCTTGCGCGCGAGCACGCGAAACCGGTGCTCGCAGTAGTACTCGTCGTCCAGGTCGTCGCGCACCACGTACTCTGTGAAATTGAGCGCTCCCTTGTAGATCTTGGTCCACGGCACGTGGGTGACGGGCCCTGACCAGGTCTCGTGCTCGACGACGTACTGGATGCTGTCGGCGCGTTTCTTCCAAGAGATCTCGAGCCGGACGCGCCGAGGGTGGGAGAGGCGCTCGACGACGCGCACCGACGCCTTGGTCATGCGCAGCACGCGCGAGTTCAGGTCCTCGAGGGCTCCGTACTTTTTGGGGCCGCCAAATCCGTTCCCAAATCCGTACTCGACGTTGTCGCCCTCGCGCGCCGGCTGCGGGAAGACGCCCGGGAAGACGCCCTTCGGGGGCGCCCGGCTGTTCATTGGGGCCTCGCCGGCGGCGCGCATCCGGCGCTCGATGCGTTCGTGGTTGCTCAGCTCGTCGGGGCGGCTCGACACGAACGCGCGGTGGTTACGCCCGTGCACATACTGTATGAGCTGCGCCTCGCTGGAGAGGATCTGCTTGCACGTGCGCGTGATCTCCCACTTGACGAGATCGCCGCCGCGGTCGGGGTGGTGGACCCTCGAGAGTCGGCGGTAGGCGGCGTTCACGTCGCTGAGCGTCGACACGTCGTTCAGCCCCAGCCAGAGAAGGAACGGCATCGGCTGCAAGCAGAGCGACGCCAAGCCAAGTTTCGTCAGATTCGTCATCTCTTGCGACGGCATTCCATGGCCACTGGTGTTCAGGGGTTGCTTCCAGCAGTTGCGGCGCTCGGCGTGGCAGACGCCGGCGCACCAGCCGCAGAGTAGGGAGATCCCACCGCCAGGGCCGGCGTTGCCGCCGTGCGTGTCCATGAGATACTTGTCCGCTTTCCAGTTGCCCGCGCCGGCTGCGTCCTGGCACAGCACGCAGTCTACACAGGCGCCCGTGCGCAGCGCCTCGATGGCGCGCTCGGACACGTCCACGAGCTCGCTCTTCACGAGGCGCCGTATGGATGGCCCCGCGGCCGATGACAGCGGCTTCGTGAGCGCGTCGCTCAGCTTGCCATGCAGGCTGCTTGGTAGACTCTGGAGGGCGAGCTGGATCGCGCCCAACCCATCCCCCGCTAGCGGCAACACGTGGGCCCTCACCTCGTCGACCCACGACTGGAGCACTTGGCGCCACTCAATGGAGCGCAGCTCGCTGGCCTCGGAATGCACTTGGTCGAGCTCGCGCTCGCGCGCCATCATATCCGCCGCGACGGAGTCGAAGATTCGCTGCGACGCGCTCAGCTCCGCCTCGGCATGGCGCCGCTGCTCCCCGAGCGACTCCTCGGTGAGCGCGCAGACCTTGGCGCCCTTTTTCTGCAGCGCCGCGAGCCGCTCCTCCGCGCCCGTCAGGGACGCGAAGTGGCGAGAGTGTTGTGGGTTGTTTCGGGCGTACTCCGCCACGACACTGAGCTTCGCCGTGCGCGTCACGCCGATGGCCTTGCGAAGTGACAAGACCTCTTGGTCGGCGACGTCGATGGCCCTGCGCATCTTGTCGTCGTCGTGCAACGACTTGACCTCGCTGCGCGCCTTGGCGAGCTGCGCCTCCGCCCGACCCTTGGCGTCCCGTGCCTGCTGCACGCGCCCCTTGTCGTACTGCGCCGGCAGCGTCATCACGTGCTTCGCAAAGTCAGCGGCAAGTCTCTCAGCGCACTGCTCGAGATGCTGCTCGAGTGTCGTGTCCGTGACCGTGTTGTGGTTGACATGGCGCGCGAGCTCCGCTGAACGGAGTCGGAAGGCCTCGATGAGGAGCGGCATCACCTGCTTGTCGAACAGGCTGATGAGCAGCTGCTTCACCATCGGCGGGAGGGAGACGAGCTTCGTTTCGATCTGGGCGCGGGCACGAGAGAGCTCCGAAGCTATCGGCGTGGCGGCGATGCCCAGCAGCGCTTCATGGCAGCCGCCCTTGATCCATGTAGCGAGTGCGTTCTCGAGTGCCTGCACCGGCGCCATCATCGCCTCGACAGCCGCGGCACGGTTCGGCACTGGGTCTTCGGGCGAGTCCAACGCGTAGATACCGTGGACGAGGCGGCGCTGGAATTTGTCGCAGACGAAGTGCATGAGCTCATCGGGCGAACCGCGCACGGTTTGCGGGTTGTTCACCGTGGGACCATGCACCTCCGTGCACTCGAAGATGATCTCGCCTCTGACGTCCAGGTGGACGCCCGTGACGGACACATAAGGACCGAGGCTCTCGGTGTCATGCCAGGCTAGCGTGCGCTGGATGGTGCCAATGTACTCACGGTAGAGGCACAGCTCCACCTCGGGCTGCATCATCGTCGCGAGTGCTGGTCCGAGCGCGCGAGGCGTCGCGGGAGAGGTGTGAACATGAACTTTAATCGGATGCGCTTTTCGACTCTTTGGAAAGTTTAGCACGAGCCAACAGTTGACTCTGCGAGAAATCGCGCTACGTGCGCGGGGACAGCTTACGTTCTTGTGATTCTGTGTGAATCTGCGTTCTATTGGTTCACGAGGGGGTGCATCGCCCCGCTCATGACTGACGCCATCGACACCGCGATCGACCTGTTCGCCTCGTTTGCGCAGCTGTGGGCGGTCGTGGAGGTGACCCTCACCATCATGCAACCCAACTACGTGCCCGACGGTACGTACGCCGCGGCGGCGTGGCTTCCACTCGTGACGCTCACGTGCCTCCTGCCCTCGAAGCGCACCTTTGGCGCGGCGCTCGCCCTGCACATCTACCTCATCGCCTGCAAGATGCCCTGCATCTTCGACTCGGCGCACTGGGCCATGCAAACGGACGCGGTGCTCCTGGCGGCCATTCTCCTGGTGCCGCGACGCGCGGTCGTGCCGGCCGTCGAGTGGGTCGTGAGGACGCAGATGGGGCTCTTCTACCTAGCGGCGGGCTTTTGGAAGATCAACACCTCCTTCCTGGACTGGACCGTCTCGTGCGCGCCCATCTTCACGCTCTCACTGGCCGCGTACCTGCCAGAGGGCGCGCTGCCGCCGCCGCTCGTGCACGCGCTCGCCGTCGGTGCGCCCTGGATGACGATCGTGGGCGAGATGGCGATCGGCGCGCTGCTGCTGCTGCCGTTCCGCGCGGCGCGGCGCATGGGCGTGCTGCTCTGCGCCGTGCTGCACCTCGGAATCACCCTCACGCCCTTTCCCAACCAGATCGCCTCCTTCTCCGCCTTTGGCCTCTCTCGGATGTTTTACGTCCTCGCGCCGTCGTGGGCCGCCGCGCAGGCCGAGGCGACCTCCGTGCTGCCGAGCACCGGCGCGGGCCTCGCCTACCGTGCCGTGGCCGTCGCGTGCACCGCCGCCTCCGCGCGCCTCACCTCGACCCCGGGCGTGAGCGTCGACTGGGCGATCATCCTCTATGTTGGCCTCCTCTTCATCGTCGCGCGCGCCCTCGTCATCGACTGCCGCTCAGCCAATTGCTTCTTGCCTTACGGCGAGCAGTTTTCGGGCTTGCCGTTGCCGCGCGAGCGACGCTACCTGAACGCACTCTCCGTCGCCGCCGGGGTGCTCGCTCTGCTCATTGCGTTCGCCTATGCCTTCCTCGGGCCGGTGGTCGGGCTGATCGACGTTGGCGCCGCGTACCCCTTCTCCTCAATTCGAGTCCACGGCGGCTCGAACCACTGGGTGCTGCCGACGGGGCTGCTGCAAGCGTATGCTGCCGAACCGGCTAGCGCGTCGCCGGCCGCCCAAGTGCTTGGGCGCGTTGCGGAGGCATTGCTGGGGGCCGACGGACTCAAGGATGGCTTCGGCGGTGGCGTGGTGCGCGTCGAGGCGTCGAGTTCGGCGCCTCTGAACGCGTTAGCACCCGCGGAGGTGACCACTGAGCTGTCGCCAAGGGTGCGCGAGCTTCTCCAACGGTCGGGGCACATCGGCCGCCAATTCAACCCGACAGGTACGTTGATTGCATGCTGATTGCATGCTGATTGCATGTTGATTGCATGCTGATTGCATGCTGATTGCATGTTGATTGCAATGCTGATTGCAATGCTGATTGGAATGTGGCCGCCAAATCAACCCGACAGTCCGCCACGTCTTTGGGCACGAGGTCTCCGCCCACATGCCCCGGTGGGACGCGGCCAGTGGCACACCATTTGTGTCCTTCACCGTGCCGGCTCTGGAGTTGCGCAGATTGCTCCAGATTGCACGGGGGGCACAGGAGGCCTTCACGCTGACCTACGTGCGCCTGCCCGGCGCGCTCGGCGACAATGCGTGGCGCGCGAACGCGAGTGGACCTCGCATCAGCCTGAGCGAGGACGGCCGCGGCGGGCGTCGGTGCCTAGTCGACGGCGCTCACGACGGCGCGGCTTCGGTGAGGGCTCTCCTCGCGCCATTTGGCGGGGCTCTCCTCGGGCTCAATCTCGGGGTCAATCTCGGGCTCAATCTTGGAAGTATTGGAGGCTCGGCATGCGACGCCGATGAGATCGCGCTGCTACCGCCGCCGCCTCGCTGGCTCGGGTGGCTCGCTCTCTTCTTCCCACTGCCCGTCCTCAACCACGATGAGCTGCCCTGCATGGACTAGCGACGCGGCTAGCATGCTCAACATGGCGCGTGTGGCATGCTGCACAAGGTTGCTTGAAGCCTTGCTTTGCTTCCACCCCGGTTCGGCGATTCCGGGTGTCTTCATTTGTACATAGCCTTTGCCCCTACGGCGACGTAGCGCAAGTGTCGAATTCGGTTTCGGAGTAGCGGGGCCTAGCGGGACGGTGCGTTTCTCGGCGTCGGCCTGGGCTCTACCTGGGCTCTACCTGGGCTCTACCTGGGCTCTACCTGGGCTCTACCTGGGCTCTACCTGGGCTCTACCTGGGCTCTACCTGGGCTCTACCTGGGCTCTACCTGGGCTCTACCTGGGCTCGGGGTCGCCCGGGAGGGGGCGGTAGATGAGGCCGCGCGAGGCGAGGCCGCCCGGCCGCGCCCGACGCCTACTGCTGGAGGGAGTTGTATGAGCGCCCCCGGCCCCGCCCGGCGGCCTCGGGCGTCGGGGAGTTGCTGGGGTACCCGGCTTGGGTACCGCCCATCCAACGGATAACGCGCCGCCCGCTGCCGCGCAGCGCGCTGGCCGCCAGCAGTGTCCGGGTGTCGGAAGGTCCGCCGTCCGCGCCGGCCCGGCGCTGGGGCGCGGCCGGCGCGGCGGCTCCGACAGAACGGCGGAACCGCGGGTCGCAGCGCGCTGTCTTTTCGAACTATTTGCGAACCGGGCCTCGACCGGGCGCCTCAGACACGCTCGCTTGGAACACTGACAAAACACCGTACTAAAACGGGGGCCCGGTCGGCGGCACACGCGCGGGCTAGCCGGGCGCGGCTTGAAATCGTGCACGAATGCACGATGACTGCCCATGTGCATGTCTGCTCCGACCATAGCGACCGTACGGTCCGACCGTCTGCACCACAAAAGCGTACTACGAGGCGCCAATGGCGCTCTCTCCTCCTCTGGCCACGTGGCCACGCTCCTCCTCTGGCCACGTGGCCACGGCGCCCCCCGAGCCGTGCCACACAGGGCCGCGCAGTGCCGCTTCACTCGGCGAGCCATTCATCTGGGTTCATCATGCTGACCTCATCGCCCAAAGGCGCGAAAGACTTGCGTGCAGGACGGCGCGCGCGCCCACGTGGCGCTGCTCGTGAGGAGGAGCCGCCATCGTCGCCGCCGCAGACGCCCATCTGCACGCCCCCCGAGTCGCTGTCGTTGTCGTCGAAGTTGACGGCGCTCTGGAAGTTGACGAAATGGTCGCCCCCGTTCTTGCAGGAGCGTGGCGGCGGCGGCGGCGGCGGATCGCGAGAGCAGCAGCGGCGCAGGTAGAAGAGGGCGCAGCATGCGCACAGGCCGAGCAACGCACACGTGCCCATCCCCAGCAGGAAGGCAAGCACGACGTCTCCATGCGTGATCGTGCTGAGCAGCAGGCTGCTCGGCAGGCCGCTCTGCTCCGAGGGCGGCAGCGAGGGCGGCAGCAGCGGCGGTCGCCCGCCGCAGTCCGAGCAGTCGGTACCGTATTCGCACACGTCATACTCCCAGCCGGGACCGCCGTCGTCGCAAGTGCCGTCATTCGAGCCCAAAACGCAGCCTTCGGCGCACAGCTGGCCTGGCAAAAGCGGTGGCGGCGAAGGTGACGGTGGCGGCGAAGGATGCGGCGTACGTGGCGGGGCGGGCGGCGGGGTCGGCGGCGGCCGGGGCGGCGGCGCGGGAGGTGGCGACGGCGACGGGGGAGGTGGCGACGGCGACCGTGGTGGAAACGGTGGTTTGATTGGAGGTGGTGGCGACGGCGGCGGTGACGGTGACGGCGGCGGCGGTGACGGCGGCGGTGACGGCGGCGGTGACGGCGGCGGCTGCAGCGGCGGCGGCGGCGGCGGCGGGGGCGGCGGCGGCGGCGGCGGTGACGGCGACGGCGGCGGCGGTGACGGCGGCGGCGGTGACGGTGACGGCGGCGGCGGTGTCGGCGGTGGCGGTGACGGTGGCGGTGACGGCGGCGGCAGCGGCGGCGGCGGCATCTGCGACGAGTTTGTCATTGGCGACGAGAGAATGTAAAAGCTGGAGGGCGTTGGCGAAGTCCCTGTGTGTGAAAGAACTCCTGTTGTAGGGGGAAGGGTGTAGACGTCGGTGACGACCGGCTAGCAGCTTCCATTGAGCAGCCGGTGTTAATAACGCGTTGTGTGTTCCACACGTTGCTCCAAGTTCTGCTGCTGTGAAACACGCAAACGCACACACTCTCCGGAACCCCAAGAACGAGGGCCTCTTTCGCAATGGACGGAGGTGTGGCCGACTCAGCCTGCTATCGGCAAGGGGCGGGGAATGGGGGACCTGGTTGTCATGACTATGTTCTATGTACATGCACAACAACGACGCGCACTGCGAAGGTTTTCCCCCACTCGCACGCTTGGAGGTGCGACGGAGGACCAGGCTTGGAACGGTCTCCCAAAACCTGTGGGGAAAGGGGGCGAGAGCGTGCGCTCCCGCACTTCCAGCCGAGCACTTTGACGTGCTGACCCCGCCTTCGCGGCGAACAATGGATGTTGCGCCTGCTTCGCCGCAACGTGTCCGATCGACGCGCGCAGAGGTCATCGATTGCGCAATCTGCGCGGCTCCAATGCGCGACCCATCCATTGGCGGCGCATGGTACGCGCAGCACGCTCCCCGACGCCATGTGCATGGCGCACTTCCCCAACCCACGAGCGCGCGCCTTGTGCCCGTCCCTCTCGTTTGGTAGCTACCATCACTTCTGCCTGTCGTGCTACGAGGAATGGGCACGTCGCCGGTCCTCGTGTCCGACTTGCCGTTCACCAGTCTGGGCCATCACGGTAGATCTCGAGTATGCGTCTCTGTGCGGCGCGGAGATCACGCAGAAGGCGATGACTGTGATGGACGAGGTCCACTCAACGGCGGCGATGCCTTTGGGCCTCCGAGTCCCCGTCAGGGTCGAGTGGCCCGCGGGCCTCGTCCTCAAGAACACGTACCTGGGCGACGGCGTGCTCGTCCTCCAAGTCGTGCGCGGGAACGGCGCTCACCAATCAGGTGTGCGGGCGGGCGACGTGATACTTGCCGTCGATGGCATTCCCGTTCGCGACCACGCGAGTGCCGTCGAGCTGATCGAACAGCGCTCCCGCATCGGCGACTGCGTGCTCGACGTGCGCAAGAGCGACGCGGTCCGTCAGCCGCAACCACACGAACTCTTCCAACGCTCGCCGGAGAGCGGCACGGGCCGTTCGCGTGCACTCTCTCGCCGTGGCAGCCCGCTCGCGCGCTCATCATGGCGCTCATCGCCCCAGCTCTCCGAGGACGAGCTTGCGAGCGGCGAGGAGCACGATGGCAGCGAAGCCATGCCTGATTCCCGCGCCTGATTCTACGCAACAATGGACCATGTGCCCGTCGTGCGGCGCGCGGTCGACACGACCTCGACGCACGCGGCAGGCCGGCGGCGTGGGTATGGGGTTTCTCTGCGCGGGCTCAGCGGCCGGCGGGCCTGGGCGCTGGGGCCGGTGCTGGCCATTCCTGCGCTCTCGTGCTACCTCAAATCAAACGACCTCAGACGTAGTCATCGCTTCAGAACGTGCGGACCATCGACCGCGACGGGGTTTGACGTCTTTTGTCTTCGCGTGCTTCGACTCGCGCGTACGTGACGTGCCACGTGGGATACGTTATGTTATCGGTCGTGTTCGAGTCGGTTTATTATCCCGCACATTAACCCGCACACCGTTGATTTAACGCCTTCTTACCCCGGCCGCGTTGATTAGAGGCGACAGGCGTGAAACATGCTACATGGCGTGAAAGCTGGACTGGAAGCACAGTGAGAGCACATCGCCTTTCAGGACACTAATTCCAGGTCATACACTAAAAGCTCAACACGCAGTACAAACTATGCATGATTTAGACGGAATGTATGCCGCTGTGCGGCGGACTGCGTCCGAGCGTCAACGACTAATCGGCACATGCGGAATGCGCACACCGGCATGCTAAAACAGCTACTAAACGGCACCAGGCGCTGGCACACTCAGACGTCAAAGGCTTCTCGTGGCGCAAGCCTGCATGCTAAGTATGTAAAATGAGATTGGCTCACGACGGCGCCGATGAGCCCAGGATGACGGAGGGCATTGGCGGCGAGGTGCCCAGGCTACTGCTGCCCCAGTCAGCGCTCGTAAACGGCGGCGCGCCGCCGATCGCCTGCGGCGTGCCCGGGACTGTCGCGGCCGCCCTGCGCCTTCCTTTGAGCACGTACTTGCCATCGACGTCGTGCACGGTGACGCCGCAACGTTCCACACGATCCAGAAGCTCCTTGATGGGATAGAGAGTCTCGAGGCCGAAGACCTTGACGTACTTGAGCAGCAGGCCGCACGTCTGCACCGTCCACTTGCCTTCGGCCTCCAAGCAGCTCGACACGAGCTGCTGCGGCGGAAAGCGCTCGCTCGCACCAAATTTATGCACGTACTTGAGCGCGATGGCGTGATGGCCCGCACCAACGAGCAGCCGGAGCACATCGTCGGGGGTATGCACTCCGTCGATGCTGGCGCGCTTGGCGCCCGCGTGCTTGAGTGGCCCCTCGAACTGGCGCTCGTGGAGCATTTTGCGGTACAGGTTCGCCTCCGTGTACGGCTCCGTCGCGCTCAGCCCGAACTCGCGCGCAAAGCGCATCGCGGCCGAGAACATCTTGGCGTTCACGAGGTGCTCGAGCAGCTGCGACGGCTCGAAGTGGGCGTGCAGCTTCCAGCGTGAGACGAGCACGCACGCAGCGCGCAGCTGGTTGGAGGCGAGCAGCGAGCGCACGAGCCCCACGCGCTGCGGCTCGCTCGGCGGCGTCAGATCCATTAACGAGAGCAGCTTCTGCCTGCGCAGCGCCGCGGTTGAAGGAATGACGACCATTTTGGGCACGGCGTAATAGGCGCGAAGCCGCTGTGGCCGGTCCTTATACTTCGGCGCGTCGAAGACCAGGTTGATGTTGTGCGTCCGCTGTGAGTCGTACGTGACGATGCGCTCAGGCTGCGGAGCGCTGCCGCTGCCGTCCGCCGCAGCGGCGACCGGCTCCGCCTCGAGCGATTTGACGAACCCATGCCCAAAGTGTACATGGAAGACGCGCCGGCCCTCGCGGAACTCGTGAGCACGCAGCATGGCCTGCGGCTGCAGGTCCGCCTCGAGAGGCACCAGCATGCTGCCCGCCGCGCATCCCATGGACGAAGCGGCGCTACTCACGAGGCTGCACCCCATCGCGAGACCTCTCATCATGGGTGAGCACATCGGGGTGAGTCCAGCGAGCATCGGCGAGGCGGGCGGCGCGAGAGGACCGATAAGGGGGCCGAGGCGTGGCGACGAGGGCATGCTCTTCGTGCCGCGCTCCATCAGTCCACTCGCGCTCGCCATGCGGTGAGGCTTCTTGACGATGCCTGCGCTCGTCGCCGAGGACGTCGACGAAATGCTCCGCCCGTCGTGGGTCTCTGCTCGGGAGGGAAGGAGGGCACGCGTAGGCGAGCGCGAACGATCAAGCAGAGAAGGAGGGGGCGGGCGCGCGGGCGCGCGCTGGGGGTGGGCGGCCCCACACACTAGGCGGCCTTCCATGGCAGGGCATCGCAGGGCGGCTGAGGCCGCAGCGCAGGCTGGCACGCGGGCGGCGCAGAGCCCTCCTTTGCAGGATCCTGCGTCGTGTGCGCCACGGCCACAGGAGGGCCAGCGTTCGATTCGACCGCTGGCGCGCACTCGCACGCGCAGGCAGCTCTGGTATGTGTGTGGCCCGAGCTGAGCTCCAACTGCTGGCGCTGGCCGCTCGGCTGGGGATTGCAGGTGCAAAGCCCTTCAAGCGCGGCGACGCGGTGTGCGAAAGCTTGAGCGGTCGCTCGGTGCTCGGTGCCGAGGTGGGCAAGGCGGACGCCGCCCGCTCAGGCTCATCGATGTCCATCAGGAAGACCTCCTCTTCGTCTCCAGCCAAGCCTCGTCGCTTCATGGTAGACTGCACGGGCCGATGGAAGGCGTCGGCGCTCGGCCGCCGCAAGAGCGAGGTGCCCGTGGGTGGCCTAGCTCGAGGGAGCGCCGCCGCTCGAGGGAGCGCCGCCGCGCCCAGGTCCAGGCTGTCAGGGAGGGAGCCCATTTTGCCAGGACCCGCTTTTCCGCCCTTTCAGTCTGGATGGCCGGCGAAGTCCGCGGTTATTATTGACGTTATTGGTGTTTTTCACTTCTGAATCCCCGCGCGATCGAAAGGCGTGCCGTCGTAATGCCGTGTGACGCCCAAAGTTACACGGCTGTGAACCCAACGTGAAAGGGCCAGATTACAGGACGGTATCCATCATGGAACCAGACAGGGGGGATGCGGGAGAACCCACAATGGGGGGTCTCTCCGCCGTATGGGGGGATGGGGATACCCAGGGGAAAGCCTTATAGGCACCCTGTCATGCGGTTCGTATGCCGCCCGCGCGCGGGCTGATGTTGCTCTATTCGGCGAGTGAAGTATTGCCGGTCTCCGCCGGAGGCTCC
>PJAB01001282.1:0-15740 GCA_002887195.1 Chrysochromulina parva
CCTTTTCCTTCTCGGCCTGGGCCTCGGTCTCCTTGGCGAGCCGTGCCTCCTCGGCGAGGATGTCATCGCTCAGCAAGGGCACGTCCTCGCACATCTCCTCGCCGAGCTGCTGTGCGTGAGTGGCATCGGGCGGGAAACGGTCATTGCGATCGCACGGGAAAATGTGCATCGGGCACAAGGGAAACGCACCTCGGTGAGCTTATCGACACTGCTGCTGCTCGCGCCGCCGCCGCTGCCGGGATCGGAGCCCTCCGGCGCTGCGGCCGTGCGCGCGCGCTTTGCTGATGGCGCGCTCTCGTCCATCTTTCGCGGTCTCTGTTGCTACTGTTGGAAAGCCGCCTCCGCCGCACGCGTGGCGGACCGACTAACAAGTGACACGAAGTGGCGCCAAGATGCGTATTCATAGACCCTTCCTGGAACTTGCATCTTTCGATGACGTGTGAAACAACCTGTTAGGGGAGCTTCGGGGTCTCGAATTCGCTCTCCTTACGCACATCCTCGGCCCCTCTGCGAGAGCTTTTACCTTTTTCGCGAGTAATTGTCTCTCACCTGCGAGGTGCGAGGCGTCAAGGCGTTTCAACTAACTTCTTTCAAGTATTGTGAGCTCAAAGAAGTTGCTAGGCGGTTGCTAGCAGCCACGCTACGCATCATCCATCAACATGTTTACTCGGCTCGTGTGTCGCTAACGGCTGACACGCGCATGGACGTATGCCTCATGGACCCGCGATCATGGCATGGACCCGCGTTGCGCGAGAGAGAGGCGAGAGCGAGACTCTTGAGACACGCGGGTTTAGAGTCATGCATGCCTTCAAGCCACGATGCTCATAAAGAGCTCAATGCAGCAGCGGCAGTGTCGCATCGATCGACGATGGTCGACGACGGTGGCGGAGGCATAGGTGCCGGCCCATCGGATGTGGCAACAGCCAGCGCGGCCGTTGAGTCCATAAGCTGCTCGACCACATCCGCCTCCTCGTCGTCCTCGTCGCTCAGCGCGCCAGCCGCGGATTCGCCGCTGTCGCTGTCGTCACAAGGCGTGCCGAATGCCTGAGCGGCAGCTGCGGCATCAGCTGCCGATCCTCCAGCCACCAATACGGCTTTCGCCGCGCTCTTGGCTAACCTTAATCGCCGTGCAGCATCGCGTGCCATGTAGCTCTTCTCGATGCGGCCTCTCGCGCTGCTCGGACGAGCGCTCGATGATGGCCGACCTCTCGCGCTGCTCGGCCGAGGCATCTCGCTTCGAAGCGCTCGGCGGAGCGCCTGCTGGACGGGTGCGCGTGAACAAGTCAAGTCAAGTCAGTCAACAATTCGCTCACGCGAATTCAAGTTCAACTAAAAGTGAACACGGTCGTGCCCACGCACCCGACAAAATGTGTTTCCGTTAGGAACTACATTGTACATGTTCGACGTGACGATAGGATGGGGGGCATAGGTTCCCTAGTATGTGCTATGTACTCTGTGACGCTCGAAGCCGTCTCTGCCCTTCACAACGCGTACTGTACACGACGCGGCTCGTGTATTTGACGCATGTTCGAAAGCATGCATTTCTCCGGCTCGACAGATTTCGTTATGCTTCGTCGACGTTCTTTAGGATTCCAGGCAATTGATTCCAGGACGATCTCTTCGGTTGACGGACTTGACGAACTTTACTGCATGGCGCGCGCACACTCAGCAGCCGTCGGCAAGCCCAACATTGTAACCTTTCTCATCGACGACATGGACCTTGAGCGCATCCCTTACTACCCACGCCTCGACGCTGGAGCTGCAGAGCAGCTTCGTATGCACCTGAAAAGTGGCGGCTGCCGCATGGGAGCAAACTGCACGTATTCGGGGCCACACATTAATGAGATCGGTGCCCGCGGTGTGCGGTTTCTCGGGGCCCATGTGCCAGTCTCCGTCTGCACACCCTCACGCTATTCATTGCTGACGGGCCGCTTACCGTCTTCATCCCCATTCTACTCTGCCACCCTAAAGGGTCACGCCACGCTGCAGACAAGCGTTTCCTGGAACTCCTGGGTCGAGCAAGGGTCAACTGGGCTGCCATGCTGCGGGCCCGGCATCGCGCAGCCGTGCGCCTCGAGGCTGGTTGGTTGTGCCCGGAAGGCGAAGACACTGGGCTCCATGCTACAGGCTGCTCGCTACTTTACCGGGTTCGTTGGCAAGTGGCATCTCTCCCCAGTGCCCGCGGAGCTGACGTCATTCCACCGCGGTGACCATGGTAGGTTGAGTGTGGATAACCTAGCCGAGTCGGCACCTCTCCAGGCTGCGTTCGAGGCCGCTCGCGAGGAACACCTCACTCCTCTCGTGCGCCGGACTGGCTTCAACTACAGCGGCGCGGTGAGCGTGGGCAATGTAGTCGACCTGAGTGGCCTCGGTGTTGGCGTGCACAACCTCGACTGGGAGGCCGAGGCAGCGCTCCGTTTCCTCGAGATGGCACACGAGCACGTCGCCGCCGAGCGCGCTGTGGGCTACTTCTTGCACGTGTGCACGACGCTCACCCACTCGCCGGGCCCCAACAATGGCCTCTGCGCGGATCCGAGGCTTTCAGAAGGCGGGTTGCTGGCGACAAGCCCGATCGGGCTACCGTCACGCGCCTCGGTGCTTGATCGCACTGGCGGCCACCGCTGCGTCAACCCGGAGTACGATGCGTCGCATACGCTTTGGGTAGACGACGCCATAGGCGCCTTGCTGGCCAAGCTGCGAGCCTTGGGCGACGAGCCTAACACTCTATTCGTCGTGCTCGCCGATCACCAGCGAGTGGGCAAGGGCACTCTGTACCACGGCATCCGCACGCCGATGGTGTTGCAGTGGCCCGTCCGTATCCCGGGGGGGCAGACTTGGCCAGCGCACGCGATGGTCTCGTCATTGGACCTTGTGCCCACTGCTCTGGACGCAGCCGGGCTACTCTCGCCACGCGCAGACGATGCTCACGAAGCTGACGATCGACCCCTGCCCATCAACGCCGGCGCTGTGTTGGACGGCCGATCCCTCCTGCCTCTTCTGACTGGCTTTGAGGCCCGTCAGGCCGCTGCCGCGAGCAGCTCGTCGCCTGATCATGTGGTTGGTCAGGTGCCGAGATGGTGGCGAGAGTCGCTCTGGGCAGAGCTTGGGGTGGCTGGCACCGTCAAACATCGTAGCGGATGGCAGCTCGTGGCGCTCCATTTCCCTGACAGCATGCAGCTAAGAACACCCACTGGCACGACGGGCACTGCCCAGGAGCTCGTTGCGTGCGAGTACGAGCGCCTGAGAACAGGGGCGACGTGGGGCGAGTTCACGCACACACGCCACTGCGTGTGGCGCGAGTCAAACGCGACTCTGACGACTGATCTTGAGGGAGTGGCGATCAATCGATTTGAGTCTGACGAGCGATATCAAAACTACCACGAAGCCGAACAGCTGCTCCATACATATACTGACCTCACGATGCAACACGATCTCAAGACGCGATGTCCGCGGCAGTTGCTGTGCCTTCAGCTACTTGTGCGCGCGTACGCAAACGCTCGAGTTCACTTCGATGGGGACGCCACGCCCTTCGGCGAGTACACTGCAGATGCATCCGCGTGGGCTGCATTTTCATCCGGCACGTGCAGCCCAGGTGTGCTCGCACTGCCCCCCGAGCGCTGCAACGAGGGACTTGCTCCTGAACGTTCGGCCATGAGTTGCTCAGAGCTTCGAGCGCGACTCGCCCCGACCTCGGCGGAGACTGCTGTGGAGAGGGCAGAGGAGGACGAGTGGCAAATGGAGCCGCAGACGCGCCCATCGTGTGCATTGAGCAATGAGGACTGCCTGCTCAGCGGGTGCTGCATGCAGGCGAATGAGAGGTGCTACCTCACTTTATTCGGCACCACGCGCTGCAAATCTTCGTGCCATCAGACGGACACCTGGAGTTGCGAGATTCACGTTGTCCTCTCTCCACCCCCACTCCGCCCGCCCTCGCCACCAAGTGCTTTAGGCGCGGGCGTCCACCGCATCTGGCAGTCGCGTTCGGTAAATGGCGTCTGCGCAGAGTCGAGCAGACTCGACTCTAGCACATCCTACAGCTGTTCAGGCAACCGACTGCATCGAAGCGCGCGCCACTTTTGCCGCCAGCAGGGTGCGCGGCTGTGCACCGTCGGCGAGCTTCGTGCAGACGTCGCAAAAGCGACTGGCTGTAATCTCGACGATGCCCTGGTCTGGTCGAACGACTTTTGTGGAATGGGCGACGACTCCTTTTGGGCGGTCGCGGGCTCGTTCGAGGCAGGCTTCTCTGAGCAGTGCTTGCATGAGGAGACACCACTCCCCGTGCGTCTACTGGGACGTGCACAAGCCCCTCCTTACCCCGCCTGAGCATGTGCATTTCCCCCACTTTCCCTGTGCCAGGTACGTTGTTGCGCTGACGAACAATCTCCGCCGGGACCCCCGCCAGTTGCATCTTGGCTGCCGCCACCTCCTCGTCCGCAACCTCCAGTGCCTCAAACTCCAGTGGTTCCATGCTCCGCCAGCTACACTGAGAATTGCTTCCACAGCAATTGCTGCGTCAGCCCAGGAGACAGATGCTTCAAGAGAGACGCACACTCGCAGGTGCGCCACGGCAGGTCGACGCGTCTGGTCCGACTCGAGCCTGACCTGCAACGTGTTCGACTCTTGCTTCTGTGAGGTTATGCAGTACGCACAATGTCGCCCATCATGTCCGAGCGATCCATCATGGTCGTGTGTAGAGCTCTCTCGCCCCAGCCCCGCCCCAAGGGCGTCGCCACTACAATTGCCGCCGCCGCCATCGCCACCGTCACCACTGCCACACTCAATAGCAGCGCTGCCAAATGCGGAAGGGCAAGGTGCAGAAAGGCACCAAGGCTACCTGCTTCTCGGTGTGGTTGGAATTCTGGCAGCATGCCTCACAGCAACTGTGTCGTGCCGACGCTCGAGGAGGTCGATCAACGCTGCGATTTTGGCGAGGGCAAGAGTCGATGACCATGTGGTTGAAATGAAACTTCCCCCAGCTGCGGCTCTCCTCGGCGATGGGTTGGCAGCTGCTCTCGAGGCAGACGCCCAGCGTCAAGATCGAAACTGCCAGGTGGATGCTTGGACGCATGGTGCGGTCGGAGCTGGCAGAAAGGACTAAGAAAGGACGTTGCTACTTGTCCGCCGTGGCCGTAGATCGATATTGATGAGAGCCTCCCCGTCCGACTCGTTCTCGAGACAAAGGCGACAGGCCGCAACGTCCAACGAGAGTTTTCAGCTGTGCCGAGATCGCCGTGTTCGGCAGGCGTTCGGCAGGCGTTCGGTAGGCATTCGGCCATGAAATCGTCACATGTCAGCGTGACACGACCCGGGGGATGGTACGCCTCGGGTCCACTCGTGATTGACCTACCCGGTCCCGGGACCGGAATCCCTGCGCTTTTATCATGGGCAGGGCGGTTGGTTCCCCAGTACGTGGGGCCGGGGGCTTCGCCCCTGCCCGTCACATGAGGCGGTAGATTTTCGGTGTGGCACCGTGGGTACGTGGGGTCCCCCGCTGATTTTCCGTGGGTAGGTGAGGTCCCCCGCTTGCGCTTCGGAAGACGGAACCCGCCAGCCCGGCGGCCTGCCGGCTGCCGGGCCGCCGTATGCGTATCACCGGTCAGAGACAGAGTGCGACCGGATTCAAATACGGCTTTAAAAAGCTGTGGAATACACCGCCATCCATCATCGTTTGATTTACCATCAGAGTAGCCTGGCCACGTCGCGCAGCTCGCACCTCGCAGCCGCACAGGCTACACCCCCGGCCGTATTCCCGACCGGCCTACCGCGGGTACAATAACGGCTCGCACGGCGGCGACTCACGAAAGGAACTCACCATCACCAGCCATGGACTTCACAGGCCCTTGCATGTGGCATTCAGCCTGTGCCGACGCGCGTTCAGGTTCATTCAACAATGAGCGATGACTTGTGGGCTCTACTTCTTGGGGGACGGTGGGCGGCATGCGGTTGGCGAACTGACAAGACCCTGGATTTCTTGAGCGAGGGCAGCCTCCGCAGAGCCTGCCGCCAGAGCCTTGCAGAGCTTCGTTACCAGACCCTGCATTTGCTGATGTATACGTTGGTGCTGCGTAAGCTCCTGCTTCATCTCCTTGACGGCGGGTATGATGTGCAGGATCGACCGTGCATGCATGAGCTGTCGGAGCTCGGCTGCGATCGCCACGTATTGCGGGAGTGCTCGCGCTGCGCCAGCAGGGGTACTCGTGTCGGTGCTAGGCTCTGTGGCAGCACCGGCAGACGGGGGTTTAGCAGTGCTGGAGCCGTCTTTAGCGGCCTTAGCGGCCTCGCCGGCAGTGCCATCAGCATCCGAAGGAAGCGCCGCGAGGTCGAGTGCCTGGCGCAAGGCCCCGAGGAGCGCGTGCGACGAGGCGGACATCTCGAGGCCAAGCATCGAGCGGAGCACCTTAAGCAAGTTGTGCTGCTCGTTTACGAACAGATAGAGCTCGTTCATCTTGGGAAGCATGCCCTCGGTCGACTTGAGCGAGAATAGGCGCCCGAAATGATTGCAAAGCTTGCTGAGCAGGTCTTCGGGCTGCAGGTGCAAGTGCAAATCCGCGCGCTCAAAGGTGTCGATGGCCCGCAAGGCCTTGCGCTCCTGCTGCACCAGGTCATTCACGGCGTGGAGGATGTCGCGCGGAGTGAGCGGTTCGAGTGCGCCCGGCGCAGCCAAAGGCGACACGACACCAAAGGCGCCGCCTGGTAGTGTCCGCTTGCCTAGAGCCTGCGAGAGCACCGCAACCAGGTCGCGCAGCTGCTCAAGCTCGCCAAGCTCGTGGGCCCAGCGCTGCAGCACAAGCAGGACTGCCTTCGTCGAGGGGACACGGCCGCTCGGAGCCGCGGTAGGCGCGCCTCGCGAGAGGGCCAGCGCACACACGTCGCGGATGAACGCTTCCATGGGCGGCAGCGCCGCGAGCGCACGGCACATCTTGCGCAGCGCAGAGGGCAGGAGCTGGGCATCGGTGAGCTGCAGCTCACGGCAGCAGTCCTGGAGCAAATTCACCATCGTGGGTTGCGGCATCATCCGTAGCGTCTGAAGGCCGAGTGCATGCACCTCACGATCGCGGCGGATGGCCTCACCTGAATCTATCACAGGGTGCCCTGATGATGCGGAGAAGTGGGTTTCGAGCGGGTCATCTTCCGTCTCAATTGGTACGGGCAGGGCGGTGCGCAGCCGTTCGATGATTCCCTGGGCTTCAGTCCACTGCTTTCGAGTCGGTCGCGCTTGCAGGTCGAGCTCGAGGGAGGCGGCGCGTGCCCGCTCCATTTCTGCTTGTCGGCGGGCGTCGCTCTCGGCTTGTCGCGCCTCGCGCAGCAGCTCAGCGACGCGTGCCTCAGCCTGCTGCGACTCGGCGCGCGCTTCGCTCGCGTCGTTCTGGGCCTCTTGCAGCCTCGCGAGCAACTCGCCCTGATCGGGCGTACGCCACGAGTGGAAGGCATCCTTGCGAGCGATGAGGTTCTCCTTCTCGCAGAGCTCCGCTGTGAGCTGCTTTGTCGCCGCACGAAGGTCGTCGATCTCGGTTTGCATCGCACGACGCTGAGACTCGTACACTTCGATGACCTCAAGACTTCGGCTGTCGGCTGCTGAAGTCGGGCGAGGCGCTCGTCGGTGTACCTCTAGGAAGACTTGCCGCTCACGGAGCTTTTGAGCTGCATCTCGCTCAGATAGATCGCGTACCAGGCGTTCTTGGAGACGCTGAGTCTCGGCCTCACGGGCCTTCAACTGGTGCGATTGGGTTGCCACCTTGTGGCGTAGATCAGTCAGTGCACGCTCAGCTGTCTTGTTTGCAGCCTCGGCGGCCTCAATTTGCTGCCGGAGCCGGCCCCGCACCACTTCCAGCTGCGCGTTGAGTTGGATGTTGACTTGTCGCGCTTCTTCAAGTGCCACTTGCAAGGCTGCCTCTCCGCCGCCGCGCGTTGCGTCAGACAGAGCGCTCAGCACTTGCCCGAGTGCGGCGTCGGACATTGAGCCCCGCGCAGGAGAGCGTGCCAAAGTTAGTTTTGGGGTCAAACTCCAGTCACAGAATTCGCAGGCGCGCGCGGCGCGCAGCGCGAGCGCGCGCGCGTTAAATTATGCTATTGACGAATTCTTGAAAACCTTTTTTCCCACGATGGCCTCGGTGCTTCGTTCCCTCACCTCGGCGCGCGTTAACATCGCGGTCGCCAGCGGTATCGCGCTCTCCGCTTACGCGCTCCACAGCAGGGCGCCGGTCCGGGCCCTCGAGCCCGCCGAGGAGCACATTTTCGTGATCAATGGCTTCTACATGGCCATGCGCGAAAAGTACACGAAGCCTGGCGAATCGATCTACTACTACCTCGTCGAGTGGGAGCCGAGCAAGCTTTCGTGGGAGGGATTCCGAGGCAAGGTGCTCGGAGCGACGGATCCGTCAACAGCTGAGAATGGAGCGCTGCGCAAGGCCATCTTCAGTAACTGGAAGGAGCTGGGCCTCAAGAGCGAACCGAACGTTGGTGACAACGGAGTTCACGCGAGTGCGAGCCCATTTGAGGCTCTCGCCGAACGGCTCAACTGGATGGGTGTGAAGCTTGAGGAGGACTCGTTTGGAAAGGCGTTGTTAGACTCTGGCATCCCCAAGGATACCATTTTGGCGTGGACCAAGGACCCGCAGGTGCCTTTCGATGGCAAGAAGGCGTCGCTCTTCGATCTCTTTGAGGACCTCGACTACGACGACTGTCTCGCAAAGGCTCAAATCATCGCCGGCGTGTCGGGGAAGCGGCCGTCGGGCAAAATGCAGGCGTTCGTCTTCATCAAGCCGCACGCGGTGACAGAGCCGACAAAGAAGCTCGTCTCGAGCAAGTTTGCCGAGGCGAGCATCACGATCGTCAAACAGGGATCGCTGACCGCCGAGGCTATCGAGAAGGGCAAGCTCATCGACAACCACTACTACGCCATCGCCAACAAGGTTCGCGCACTGTTCCTGCAAGTCGCACTCACTCGTCATGCCTTTGCCGCCCCCGCCCGGTCGCTCACGTCCGATGTTCACACGTCCGATGTTCACGCGCACACAGGCTTCGCTGAGCAAGCCGGCGGAGCTCAACCCGCCTGCTAAAGGGCAGGAGGAGTTTGCCAAGAAATTTGGCATCACGTGGAAGGCGGCGCTCGAGAAGGGAGTCGTCTACAACGCCGTCGATGGGTGCAAGAGGTTGGGCGTTGACGGGGTCGTCATGGACAAGACCTGGGTAACGCTGCTTTCGCCGCCGCTGCATCACCCATCCGACCGTTTGCCGCGTGGCTACGCACCCCGTTGAGTAGCGCGTGCCCATACACACCCGTTGAGTGGTCTGCATGCACCTGTGCGTCGACAGGCCACCGCCAAGAAGAAGGGAGACCTCGTCAAGTTCGGCGGCGGCTTTTACGCTGGCAAGATCCCAGCCCCGCCCAAGGTGAGCTCGGCCGCCTGGCTGTCTGCCCTCGAGCTTCGCACCCATCGCTTGTTGCTCGACTCGCGCCTGCAGGCTGATAATTCTGGGTGGCTGACCTCCGTGATTCTCGCTCTGTATGCGCTCGTCGGCAAATGAGCTGTGTGAAGCTCTCTTCTTTCTGCGGGAAGAGCTCAAAAAGAACCGGGCGGCAGACTCGGCAAGATCGAGCTTCGCAACACAACGGGCACCGAGCTGAGCATGGGCTGCATGAGCGGTGCTGTGCACGCGTCCGGGGTGTGGCGCGTGTGGTGCGAGATATGGCCGCCGTAGAAAGCGGAGTCCGGCGTTTTCGCCGATGCCGCGCGTGGTCCGATCCTGCCCCGAGCCCGGCCGGAGCGGCGCAGAGCCCGGCCGCCGCGGCCGCGGCAAGCGAACGCCCCAAGCGCGCTGCGGGCCAAGGAGCGTGTACCGTCGTCGGCTCGATCGTCGGTGCGACATCAAACAACAGGTCTTATATACTCTTAGCGCGCGGGTCGGTTCTCGAAAAAAATCACTGCGTCTACGGCTTCCACCGCATCTAATACCGACGCGCGACGTCACTAGGCAGCAAGCTCCCAAGCACAGGTGTGTAACCTGGGCAGCTGCGAGCGCAGCTGGCACTCAACTCAAATGCACACGACATACACAGCTCAAAGCAGGTCATGCACGGCACCGTCTCTCCGGACCGTAACTCTATTTCGTACCGCCGCCACACTTGCGTCGACACTTGCGCGGGTAAGAAGGAAGTCACGACGTTCTCAAGCGCATGTACAGGCATTAATGGGTGCCAGGCGCCGCCAGCGTGGGGCGTTGTCCTCGCCACCCCCCCACTCATGTGGTTGTGCCCCGCGTTCACAGCGCGCCGATCCCCGTAGACGGCCGCAGCTGCCATCGCATGCTTGGTCTGGCAGAAGAAGCCCAACTGGGACTCGACCGTTCCTGAGCGAAACACCAGCCTCCACGACTGACCGGCCACTATCGACCGTCCACAAGAGGACATCACGCGCCGCAGGCGAGGCATTCACCCTCAGCCTCGACAGACGCTTGCGATACGCCCTCCTCAGACTTGGCGTCGGCGATCGACTTGCGCTGCAGCGCCTGCTGGTCGACGGTGAATTTGATGGCGTCGGCCGCTGCCTTGGAACGCAGGTAGTACATGCCCGTCTTGAGGCCCTTCTTCCATCCGTAGAAATGCATCGACGAGAGCTTGCCGTAGTTCGGGTCCTGCACGAATACGTTGAAGCTCTGGCTCTGGTCGATGAAGGCGCCGCGGTCGGCGGCCATATCGATGAGCGAGCGCTGCTTGATTTCCCACGATGTGCGGTAGAGCATCTTGACATCGGCCGGGATCTCGGGGATCTGCTGCACCGAACCGTTGTGCGCGATGATCTGGTTGCGAATCTCCGGCGTCCACAAGTCCCGATCCATCAGATCCTTGAGCAGGTGCTGGTTAACGACCGTGAACTCGCCGGACAACACGCGGCGCGAGTAAAGGTTGGACGTGTATGGCTCGAAGCACTCGTTGTTGCCCAGGATCTGCGCTGTCGACGCGGTGGGCATGGGCGCGACGAGCAGCGAGTTGCGTAGCCCGTGCACCGCAATCTTGGCCTTGAGGGCGGCCCAGTCCCAGCGCGCCGAGGGCGTCACGCCCCACATGTCGTACTGGAGCACGCCCTTGCTCACGGGTGAGCCTTCGTACGACTCATACGGGCCATCGATGGCGGCGAGGTCGCACGACGCCGAGACGGCCGCGTAGTAGATGGTCTCGAAAATCTCGGTGTTGAGCGCCCGTGCAGCCTCGCAGTCGAACGGCAGCTTGAGCAGGATAAACACGTCGGCGAGACCCTGCACGCCGAGGCCAACCGGCCGGTGGCGCATGTTAGAGTTGCGCGCCTCGGGCACCGGGTAGTAGTTGTTATCGATGACACGGTTGAGGTTGCGCGTGACAATGTATGTGATTTCGCGCAACTTCTCGTGGTCGAAGACACGTGTTTCCTCGTTCAAGAAGCGCGGCAACGCGAGCGAGGCGAGGTTGCACACTGCCACCTCATCGGGCGAGGTGTACTCGATGATCTCCGTGCACAGGTTGGAGCAGCGGATCGTGCCCAGGTTCTGCTGGTTGGACTTGCGATTGGCGGCGTCCTTGTACAGGATGTACGGCGTGCCCGTCTCGATCTGCGAGTCGAGAATGGCGAACCACAGGTCCTGTGCTTTGACGGTGCGCCGCGCCTTGCCCTCCTTCTCGTACCCCTCGTACAGCGCCTCGAAGTCGGCGCCCCAGCTGTCGTAGAGCCCCGGGCATTCATTGGGGCAGAGCAGCGACCACTCGGCGTTGGCCTCAACACGTTTCATGAAGAGGTCGGGCACCCAGAGCGCGTAGAAGAGGTCACGCGCGCGCGCCTCTTCCTTGCCGTGGTTCTTTTTGAGATCGAGGAAGGCGAAGATGTCTCCGTGCCACGGCTCGAGGTACACGGCGAACGAGCCCTGCCGCTTGCCACCGCCCTGCGAAACGAAGCGCGCCGTGTTGTTGAAGACGCGCAGCATCGGGATGAGCCCATTGGAGGTGCCGTTGGTACCGCGAATGTAGCTTCCCGACGCACGAATATTGCTCGCGCTGATTCCAACGCCACCCGCCGCCTTCGAGATGAGCGCGCACCGCTTCAGCGTGGCGTAGATGCCCTCGATGGAGTCGTCCACCATGGAGAGGAGGAAGCACGACGACATCTGCGGCTTGGGCGTGCCCGCGTTGAACATGGTCGGCGAGGCGTGCGTGAACCACCTCTCTGACATGAGCGTATACGTCTCAATCGCCGCCTCGATGTCGCTGAGGTGGATGCCAAGCGCCACGCGCATCAACATGTGCTGAGGCCGCTCGACAACCTTGCCGTGCATCTTGATCAGGTACGAGCGCTCGAGCGTCTTGAAGCCGAAGAAGTCGTAATCGAAATCGCGATCGTACACGATCGACGCATTGAGCCTTTCCGAGTTCTCCGTGATGAGTTTGAGCATCTCGTCCGAAATGAGCGGGGCCGGCTCGCCGGTGCGCGGGTCAACGTATGCGTGCATCTTCCTCATCGTGTCAGAGAAGGACTTTTCGGTTTGCTTGTGCAGGTTGGATACGGCGATGCGCGCAGCAAGGCGGCCGTAGTGTGGATGCTGCGTCGTCAGGAAGGCTGCCGTCTCCGCCGCCAGGTCGTCCAGCTGCGCGGTCGTCACACCATCATACACGCCCGCCACGACTTTCTGTGCAACGCGCACGGGGTCCACGTGCTTTGGCTCGAAGCCGTAGCAGAGCTTCTTGATGCGCGCAGTGATCTTGTCGAAAGCAACCGCCTCCTTTTTCCCATCGCGCTTGACGACCAGCATTTCTCCGTGCGTAACCTGTGCGCGAGCCGACGCGCGACCTCCGTGTGCGTTCGCCAGTGGGCCCGATTCGCGCCCGACAGATTGGTCTCGGAAAATACACTACCAAGTTTCCTGAGCTGAAAATGACTAAAAGCGGGGGACCCACGAACCGTGAAACGCGACCGCTGCATGGCAGTGTTTCGTGGCACGGCCACAGCCAATTTGGCGTACAGTGGCCTTCTGCCTCGTCCCTCGGCCTGCCTAGGCCGGATCATACCGCGCAGCAGTATCGCCCTATGCACTTTCGGATCATGGACCGGCCAAAGGGAATGAATGACGCACAGTACCATGCGAGCGCGCAGAATTGGATAACCATCGCAATGATTGTAATTAGCGCATTCTCGAGCACGAGCGCCGCGATGATGGTTACGGCTATGCTCAGCACGTATGCTGCGCTCGCCCCGATGCGCACCGGCGAGGCCATCAATTCGCACTGCGTGCGCAGACCCACAAGAAACACGCTCGAGGCGAGCGACACCAAGTTCCCAATTGAGTATTTCCACGCAAACGGGCCAGGATCGCCAACGAGGATCAGCGGGAACGAGAACAGTGACGAGAGGCTCAAGGCTAAGCCGATGGCGAAGCAGCTCAGGAAGCCCATGACGCGGGTCTCCCAATCACAAGTCGGGAAGCAGCGCAGGTGTAGCGGACGGCTATCCGCAGCGTCTGCACCGAGCAGCAGTTGGGCAGCCGCACTCTCCGAAGCTCCACCCACGCCACCACGGTCGAGCTGCCCTTGCGCGCGCCGAGGCGACTCAGTAAGCACCAAAGATGCAGCACCTGCAAGAGCCCGAGAATGTGCATATTCCTGTGCTTCGACACCATCCGGCGGAAACGGATCCTGACCGACGCCGTAGTAATCAAGTGCGCTTACGGGCTGCATTCGTACGGCATCTTCGGCCATTTTGTGTGTTCTTGCCGCGTGAGCGTCGTGGCGGCGTTGCAATTCATGCGTCGGATGGGAAGCAGGAGAAGTCTTCTGCACTCTATCTCTCGTGCAGACCTTTTTCACACCTTTTTCTTGACGACGCCGCAGAAACCACGATGGCAGAAAGGACGTATGGTTTCCCAGGCAAGCTCCCGGCTGCTTGGTCACACAAGATCCCGGAGTGGTCGCAAAAGATTCCAGACCGCCAGAAGGTAACGGCTGCGTATGTGGCGGCACGTGAAGCCATCGGCAGCTTATCCATCGGAAGGCTCTGTGGTACGCTTGGCGATGATGATGACGAGGAGTATCAAAACATGTGCGTACTGCTGCAACGCGTGCGTAAGCATGACCCCATGACCGCAGTTTGCTCGCGTTCGCAGGACGCGCCGGAGGCTCATGCTCGGCGAGGAGGAGGAGCACGCGCGAGGCGTTGACCATCCAACGGACCGGCTAGCTTCCTATGTATCTCCTGCAATCCCGCCGCCGACAACCCTTGTCACAATTGCAGCGACGGACTCGAGCGCACCTGCGCCAGCTACGAGGCGCGCCGCAACTGTAGCGCCGGGCTCGAGTGCACCTGCGTCAGCCACGAAACACGTCACCATCGCAGAGCCCGCATCGAGGGCACCTGAGATGCAACACACGCAGTCCGGGCGGCCATCACCGTCCCCTCCACAGCCGCAGACGCACATGCCGCTGCACTCATACGCTGCGCCTCCACAGCCGGTGCTACCTTCGCCCCCACCACAGGCAGCAGTGCAGCCTTCACGGCCGCCGGCCCCACATGCTCAACCGACAAACCTCACGCTGCCGCCGCCGCTGCCACCGGAGCTGCCACTAAAGGAGCCGGTAGACGCAGCAGAGGATCTGATCCCAGTCAAGGGCGGGCTGGACACCATCGCATCGCAGCGAACGGATGATTCGCCAGCAGAAGGCGGTAGCATCGAAGATCTGATGGCTGCCGTTGCTCGACTCGAAGAGCAGGGCCGTTTGGTGGAAGCATCGGCCTTGATGGCGAGGGGACTGCGCTGACGCTGCGCGCCAAGCCGCACGTTCTCCACGTTGCGACTTTGCCATGTCCATGGCCCGCCATGGCCCGGCCGCGGACCCCAACGGCCGCGGACCCCAAACGCCCCCTCAGCAGCAGGATCTCTCCTGAACATCAAGGCCACTTTTGTGTGCGGCCGATGGTGGGCCGTATGTCGTGTCGGTGCGCGACGTGCCCCCGATGGCTAATGCGGCGTGGCATGGGGGGGCGCGTGCAGCCAATGACAGAGCATGCGTCACTCTTGGCATTCGCGGTGAGAAGTCGGCCACTCGGGTCGTTCGGTCGATGGAATGCCGATCGCACAGTTTACGACGGAGCTGCCAGGCGAGCTGGTTCTCCTCGCCTGCACCGTGGGCCCGCGCCGCGGCGTGTGGCGCGAACCGCATCCGTGGAGCGGCCTCCATGTACCTGTACGATCGTCGACACCCAGGCGGGTCGCGGGGCGGGGCCCCGGGCGCGCGGCCAAACGGGGTTCGGGGTTAATACGATACCGCGCAGTCCTGTTTTTCGGTAGAGTTCTCCAACGGTTAAGAGGAAAACAGTGTTGAAGTGTTGAACAGTAACAACAGAACAACAACAGAAAGTCGGAACAACAGAATGTGAACAGAACGAAAATTTTCTGAACGTTAAGAGCAGAATGACAGGAAACTCGTTGTCCAGCAAGCTCTGCTACAGTTACAGCGCCTCGGTTTCGCAAGTTGGCATTGCTTTTGCAGATCAGCGTAAGAATTCGAAGGCTGAGATCCTTTCTGACATCCTCTTTACTAAGCTCAACGTCAACTAGCCGGCGAGGGACGAGTTGTACCCCCGTTTAATTCACAGCCGACGCCCTTCTGATCATGTGTCTGAGTCTGTGTGAATGTAACTCCAAGTAACTGTGAGTCTGTGTGGGAACACAGCCGGCTTTCGTTGCGGGTTGGCCTTGGCGGAACTCTGAACAACGTTTAA
>PJAB01001283.1:0-15730 GCA_002887195.1 Chrysochromulina parva
CGCCGCCGCCGCCGCCGCCGCCGCCCGCCCTGCGCGCGCCAGGCGCCCCGCGCCCGCGCCCGCCGCGCCACCCAACGCTCCACCCAACGCTCGTCAAACGCTCAGCCGCGCCGCACGTCTCACATGGCGCGACGAGATCTCGACCTGCGAGCTCTGGACGGGTGCGAGCGTTGGGATGAGCGCCGTACCGAGCGCCGAAGGGATGAGCGCCACGCCCCCGGCCCTACCCAGCGCCGTACCGAGCGCCGTACCGAGCGCCGTACCGAGCGCCGTACCGAGCGCCGCCCACGCCGCCTTCGCTGTCAGCGCATTGCGCCAGTGGCACAGCGCCGTGGTGAGCGCCGTGGATGATCCAATGGGCCTCGGAGATACAATCTCGCTCATCGAGCTCATTACGAGGCGCATGCATCCGGCGCCCATCGCGGCGCTCCTCCCAGGCGCGTCTGAGTGCATCACTGAGTGCATCACTGAGTGCATCTGATGACCATTGATTGCATCTTGATGGCCTCTGAGTCGCCTCGAATGGCATCTGATGACCCTTGATGACCCTTGATGACCCTTGATGACCATTGATTGCGCTCCTCTCAGGCGCCGCCGCCGCCAGCGCTCGTGCGCTTGGCAGGCCCTCTGCCGCCGGCGATGCGCCCATGACGGCGCCCGCCATCGCCGTCGCCGCGGGCGGCTTCTCGTCAAGACCCAGCGCCGTGTTGGGCGCCGAGGTGGACGGGCCGCTGACGACGAACGCGTCGGCGCGAAGTGACGAAACGCTCGATTCGCTCTGTGGAAGTGACGAAACGCTCGATTCGCTCCAGTTGGGCCTGCTTGCATGCTGCCAGCTGCTCGTCGCGCTCGTCGCACAAGCCCTTGCCGCGCTCCTCGTCGACCAAATTAGGCAGGTGCACGTGAGAGGATCGGCCGGTGCCCCGTCGCCGTTCACGCCCCAAGAGCTGCTCACGCTCACGTACGCTGCGGCGCGCGCATGCTGATGGCATGCTGATGGCATGGCTCATTGCATGCTGATTACATGGCTCGTTGCATGCTGATGGCATGCTGATGGCATGCTGATGGCATTGCTCATTGCATGCTGATTACATGGCTCGTTGCATGCTGATACCATGGCTCATTGCATGCTGATTACATGGCTCGTTGCATGCTGATGGCCTGCTGATGGCCTCCCTCATCAGGTACGCGGCGTCGCCCGAGGTAACCCCGATCGGGTCGGTCGCCTCACTGCTGCGTCTCGGCGGGTCGCTGCGCCGCTGCGCAGCCGATGCAAGCGACGGCGTCGTGCGCGGCCTCGCCCTGCGCTGTTATTGGTCGGCACAGCTCGCCTTAATCTCGGAGCCTCCGTCTCAATTAGGGCGCTCCTTAGCCACCGCCTCGATCGGAGCCGCCATCCAAGTCGTCATGTCGCATCGACTGCCCGCGGCCCTCACGCCCACGCCGCCCGCCGCGCTGAGTGCCGCGGTGCAGGCCGCGGTGCTCGCGGCTACCGCGGCAGGCCGGCCGCTGCCCGCGGCGCGCCCCCCGCTGCTGCCCCCGCCGCCGAGCGCTTCGTCCATGCTCCGCTTCTCGGGTTCGTCAATGAGCGCGCCGGGTTCGTCATTGAGCGCGCCGGGTTCGTCAATGAGCGCGTCGCACCCTGCGCCCCTCGAGGTTCGTCAAGGGCGCGAGATCGCCGGAGATGCAAGCTGCCCACCGGAGATCTCCGGAGATGCAAGCTGCGCACACCCTGGCCCCACCCGTCCACCGCCCCCGCCCCCCGCCGCAGCCAACCCCGTCAAGAGCGCGCCGACGGACAGCGCCGTCTCGGGCGCACCCGGCGTTGCATCGGGCGCCTCCTCAGACCACGCTCACGACGGCGCGCCGCGCAGCCCTCCGCAGCGGCCGCGCGCCGCCCAGTGCGCCCAAGGGGACGCCGTCTCGGGCGCTCACGACGGCGCGTCGTCGCCGCCTGCGGCGAGCCTTCCACAGCGTCCGCGATCTGCGCAGCCGACGATCAATCGCAATCCCCTGGGCGCCGGTCTCGGCGGCGGCGCCGATGAAGACGATGGCACGCATCGGTTTGCGCCCGCCCCATCGGCGCTCATCTCGGCGCTCGGCCGACCCTCGCGGCCGCCCTCCGCGCCATCTCGCTCGAGCTCGAGAAGCGGCTGCCACCGCAGCGCCGAGATGAGCGCCGAGGGCACCAGCGACGTGCAGCGCCTCGAGGTGCGCCACGAGGTTCGTCACGCGGCGCCCGAAGACGATCTCGAGGACGATCTCGGCCCGAGCTCGCACGATCTCGGACGCGATCTCGTCGGAGCTCGCGGGCGCACGAGCGCGAGCTCGCACGAGCTCGCGCAATCTCCGACGCACCTCGCCTCGTCCGAAGGGCGCCGTACCGGGCACGCGTTCCCCCTCAAGGGCCGCCCGGTACGGCGCCTCACCGCGACGTCGACCGCGGGCGGTGGCTGGCAGCAGCCCTACCGGTACCCAACCGCCGCTCAGCACGGCGCGCGCGGAGCTCGGTCGAGCTCGGCGCATCATCTCACGCGATCTCGCTCGTGCGGAGGGGCGCTGAGATCGTCCACCTCCGCCGTCGGCTACCTCGTAGACGGCGCTCGGGACGGCGCTCGGGACGGCGGCGGCCATCGTGCGGAAGGCGCCGTCGCGGGCGCCGCAGGAGCCGGAGCTGGAAGCGCCGTCGCGGGCGGGGGGGCGGGGGCTGCCCACGACGGCGCTCGGGGCGGTTGGATTTCTCTCGTCGCCGAAAGACCACACGTCGCCGCTGCCACCGCCGCCACTGCCGCCGCCGCCGGGGCCGCCCGCGCCGCGCCTGCCGCCCAAAACAACGCGCCGGCCGCCGCCAAGGGCCCGTGCGGCGCCGTCGCGGGCGCCGCGCGGCTGTTTGTGACCGGAAACGCGGCACCGCCCAAGACAACGCCCAAGACAACGCCCATGTCGATGAGCGAGGCGCCCAAGACGGCGCCACGAGACCCGGTGCCCAGGACGGCGCCGTCGATGCCCAGGACGGCGCCGCCGCACGCCGAGCCGCATCGGATCGTGCCGTACACGGGGGTCGTGCCCAGGACGGCGCCGCCCGTACCGCCCGCGCCGCCCTTGCATGAAACCACCCACGTCTACCTGCCCCACCACCATGATGTGGAGCTGCGCCCCTCGGGCGCCGTGTCGAGCACCGGCGGCTGGGGCGGCAGCGCCCGTGGTGGTGGCGGCGGCGGCGGCGGCGGCGGAGGCGGCGGCGGCGGCGGCGGCGGAGGCGGTCGCGTCACCGGCGCGGCGCTTGTGTCGGTCGACCTCAACCTCATGCAGGCTTCTGCTGCTCGACGTGCTCTCGATGGGCGCAACTTACATTCGCTGCGCCCCTCGGCGGAACCCTGATGGCGATCTCGGGATGAATCTCGGGCTGAACCTTGGGGGATCTCAATATGAGTGGCACTCTCCTCTTCACCGAGGTCTCGATGTCTGATACGTGCATGTCTGCCCAGGGAGCAGGGGTGACGAAACTCGGCTCATTCTACTAATTAGGGAGCAGGGGTGACGAGACTCGGCTCGTTCTACGTGCATGTGCTACAACGGGGGCAGGAGGGCACCCAGTGCTCGACACGGCGTCTGTGCTCGACACGGCGCATGCGCTCGACACGGCGCCTGAGCTACCCGGGAGCAGGAGGGCACCCTGTTCAGCCTTGTGGCCGTGTCGAGCTCAGGCGCCGTGTCGAGCACCGGCGAGGGCACCCTGGGGCAGGGCTGCCTTATGGTCGTGCGGGAGGCAGATATGCACCACGTTCGTGCACCAGCTCACCGGCGTCACCGCAGTCATGCACCAGCTCTTCGCAGTCATACACGTCGCTGACCGTGGCCCTCGCCCGTTTTGCATAAGTTGTTACGGCTTTATACGTTGCCCCGTATGCTCTCGCCTACTCCGTAGAGCGACTTTGAGGACATCGACATCGGACATGCGACATAACTGTCTATAGATGATGGTGGGATGCAGACCCCGCGCAGCTCCCGTTAGGCAGTCTTGGTCTGATGGGATTACGCTACTGGGCTATAAACCCGACCGGTCCACCCAAAACCTATGTTCTCTGACAGTACAGAAGTCAGAATCGGGAGGTGTCTTGATTAGGGCTACCCTGAACCCTCTACCCCAGACTTGGCTCAAAAGCATACGTTACTCGTTCGGTTAGCGTCGGGGGGAAATGAACTTCCCAAAGCGCTGCTCCGGAGGATCGCAGGCACGATGTGCGACGACCTGGCAGATCCTGTGAGGAAAGGGTACACAAGGCAGTAACGGGGCCCCGGTTATCGCGTGCGTCGTGTTAACGTTCACACTCTCCCAATGTCAAGTTTGTGCATCAAGTTTGGACCCCAACATATGTAGATGCGTGCATCAAGGCGCGGCGCCTTCTTCGGCGTCGAGCCCGGGCAGGCGGAGCTCTTCATAAGCCGCCTCAACGCCGCTCTTCGCTGCACAGGCCTGCCGGAGGAGCAGGCGGTGACCGCGCCCGATGCTTCTGCTTTGTCCGAGAGCCCGAGCACGTTAGACCAGCTGAGCGTGCCGCCGACGCTCGATCTGAAGCCTCATGACTTTCGCGAGCTGTGGCGCGAGAAGAAGAGCGCGCACCTCCAAGGCACGCGCGAGTGGGCCTTTGCCAAGATCCTCGAGTGGCTCGACGACCCGGAATCGCCGCAGCTCTTCTGGCTGATGGGTGGCGGTGGCACCGGCAAGTCGGTGCTCACGGCCGAGCTCCTAGACCGTGTCATCCACCGTGCCGTCGCCTGGCACTTTTGCCGCCACGATAACCCGGCGCAGTCGGCGCCCGGCTCGCTGTTCCGCAGCCTGGCCGCCATGCTCGCACACCGGCTCCCGGGCTACAAGGAGAAGCTTGAGGCCACGGGGGTGCCAGGGGAAGCGGTGGACGACCCCGCGGAGCTCTTCACGGCGCTCTTCGAGACGCCGCTGCTCGTCTCGAAGGTCCAGGCGCCCAAAAGGCCGCTGCTCATCATCCTCGACGCGCTCGACGAGCTGCCCAAGGAGTCGCAAAAGCCGCTGCTTGCCGTCATCGCCAGCCAGCTCTCTCGGCTGCCGCCGTGGCTCAAGCTCTTTGTGACGTCGCGCGAGGAGCCCCAGATCAGGCGGGCGCTCAGCAGCTTCACACCCAAAGAGCTGCGCGCCGATGAGGCCAAGAACAGGGCCGACGTCGAGGTGTACCTGCGCACGATCGCACGCAAGTACATCAAAGGCGAGGCGAGCATCGACGATATTGAGGCTGATGTCAAGCGCACGTACGGCATTGACATGAAGGGCAAGCTGGCCGTCCTGCAGAAGCCCATGGAGATGTCCCAGGCCATCTACGCCAAGGTGCGCGAGAAGGTGAGCGCGGAGGAGGGCTACAAGAAGCTCATCGCAGTGCCAGAGAAGCGCAACGCCGACCTCGTGCAAGAGTCGGACGATTTGTACACCGTCCATGTGAAGCAGGCGCCCGAGGCGCAGAAAAAGCTCGAGTTGCGCATCGCGGACAAATGGGAGGCGGACCCAGGCCAGGCGACGCTCCGCCATCCAGTCCCGAGGACGGCAAGAGCGTGGGTCGAGTTCGCTGACTCACCGGGTGTCAAGTCTGAGCCACGGGTGTCTGAAAAGATGAAGAAGGACTACGGTGGCCATGCCAACAAGCTCAAGGACCTCGCGCGGCTCACCCTGCGCTTCAGCAGCTGCTCGCGCATGGCCCACGCGCTTGCCGAGGGGCTCGAGGGGGCGGGCATCGAGGTGCTCACGCTCAAGAATAAGTACGCGTCGCCGACGCCGATGGGCTACTCCGACCTCAACTTGTGTGTCGGCGTCGTGCTTTTGGATGGCACGAGGTACTTGTGCGAGATCCAGCTCAACCACACAGAGATGCTCGCGGCAAAGAAGGAGGCGCACGTCCATTACGAAAAGGTCCGCGAGGAGCTGCCGGCCCTCTGCCAGGGCACAAAGGTTGATGCAGGGGAGCTCGAGGCTTTTATCGTTGGCCGCCTGAGCACGTCGTCCTTGGACGCTGCTGTCGAGGCACTCTCGGCCAAGGCGGAGGGGCTCTTCTTGTATGCCTACATGCTCGACCAGCACCTCGAGAGCGCGGTCAAGAACGGCGACGAGATTCACTTCGAGAACCTCGACTCGCTCCCGGCCGGCCTGGGCCAGGTGTACGCCGAAAACTTCAAGCGCGCCGTTCCCAAGGGTCAGGTCGACCCCGCGTGGACCGAGGCGAAGCCCCTCGTGGAGCTGATTGCGGCAGCGCGCGAGCCGATCACGGTGGCAATGGCGGCGGCGCTCCTCGGATGGGACGATGGGCAGCAGGGGCGCGTGCTTGAGACGACGGCGCTCCTCTTTCCGGTGCGCGATGGCAAGGTTCATGTCTTTCACAAGACCATCGTCGACTGGCTGACGGGCGAGATCACCGAAGGCAGCTCGATCCGAGAGCCATCGGCGGAGTTCAAGGTGCAGCGCAAGGACGGGCACGCGATGCTCGCCGAGGGGTTCATCGCGTGGCGCCGCACCGCGACGCCACCCGAAGGCCGTGCGCCGGACGATGAGGCGACGAACTACTACTGGCTGCGACACGGCATTTTGCACCTCTGTCGCGCCGATGGCCAGCGCGCGAAAGCTGCCTTCGCTGCCCACGTGTATGCGACCGACCTCGCACTGCTCCGTGAACGCGTTGATAGAGGCCTTCTCTCGAGCGTGGCTAAGGACTACTTTGAGCTGCGAGGTGTGGACGGTGTGGACCTGACAGACGCGACCGAGATGCGCCAATTTGTGGGCAAGTACAAGGACGTGCTGCAGCGTTACAAGGGCGCGGCAGTGATGCAGCTCGCCCTGCAGCAGCCAGATGCGAGCGCGGTGTTTCGTGCAGCAGAAGCTTTGCAGCTATCGTCCAAGCAGCCGGCGCGTGCACTCATGTGGCGTAACAAATCTCAAGAGAAGGACGCGTGCATCGGCACACTGTCCCACAAGGAGGCCGTCCACTCAGTGGCGGTCGGCGCCACACGCATCGTCAGCGGCGCAGGCAACTCCATCTTCGTGTACGACGCCGAGAGCCAGGAGCTGCTCGAGGAGCTCCAGGGCACAAGTGAGGTTCAGAGCATCGCCATCTGGGACGGTGGCAAGGATGGTGGCAAGCACACTAACCAGTCCGAGTCGCTCATCGTGGCTGGCTTTCAGGACGGGACGATCAAAGTCTGGGATTCTGGTGCGCTATGGCCCTCCAAATTGCCCTTCCTTGGCCGAATCTGACGCTTGTTGGCTTGTCTGGCAGACAAGCTGGAGCTGTTGAGCGAGAAGACGAACGCCCACAGCGACGTCGTCTTGTCGGTGGCGTTTTCCCCAGACGGGACCAAGATTGTGTCGGGATCAAGCGACAAGACGATCAAAGTCTGGGAATCGGGTGCGCCGCGAGCCCAAAATCGCCCCTCCTCGGCCAAAACTGACGCCTGCTGGCTTGTCTGGCAGGTGGGCTGGAGCTGTTGAGCGAGAAGACCAACGCCCACAGCGACACCATCGGATCGGTGGCGTTTTCCCCGGACGGGACCAAGATCGTGTCCGGATCGTACGACAAGACGATCAAAGTCTGGGATTCGGGTGAGCTTTTGCCCTCAAAATCGCCCCTCCTTGGCCAAAACTGACGCCTGCTGGCTTGTCTGGCAGACAAGCTGGAGATGCTGAGAGAGAAGACGAACGCCCACAGCCGCGAGACTATGTCGGTGGCATTTTCCCCGGATGGGACCAAGATTGTGTCGGGATCGCGGGACAAGACGATCAAAGTCTGGGATTCGGGTGCGCCGCCAGCACAAAATCGCCCTTTCTTGGCCAAAACTGACGCCTGTTGGCTTGTCTGGCAGTCAAGCTGGAGATGCTGAGCGAGAAGACGAACGCCCACAGCAGGGAGATCATGTCAGTGGCGTTCTCCCCGGACGGGACCAAGATTGTGTCGGGATCGCGCGACGAGACGATCAAAGTCTGGGATTCTGGTGCGCCGGAGCACTCAAATCGCCCCTCCTTGGCCAAAACTGACGCTTGTTGGCTTGCCTGGCAGACAAACTGGAGATGCTGAGCGAGAAGACCAACGCCCACAGCAGCGTGATCATGTCGGTGGCGTTTTCCCCGGACGGGACCAAGATCGTGTCCGGATCGTACGACAAGACGATCAAAGTCTGGGATTCGGGTGCGCCGCAGCCCTCAAATCGCCCTTCCTTGGCAAAAACTGACGCTTGCTGGCTTGTCTGGCAGACAAACTGGAGCTGTTGAGCGAAAAGATGAGCGCCCACAGCGACTTCATCAGGTCCGTCGCGTTTTCCCCGGACGGAACCAAGATTGTGTCCGGATCGGACGACGAGACGATCAAAGTCTGGGATTCCGGTGCGCCGGAGTCCTCAACAATCGCCCCTCCTTGGCCAAAACTGACGCTTGTTGGCTTGTCTGGCAGACAAGCTGGAGCTGCTGAGCGAGAAGACCAACGCCCACAGCAGCGTGATCATGTCGGTGGCGTTTTCCCCGGACGGGACCAAGATTGTGTCCGGATCGTACGACAAGACGATCAAAGTCTGGGATTCAGGTGCACCGCGAGCCCAAAATCGCCCCTCCTTGGCCAAAACTGACGCCTGTTGGCTTGCCTGGCAGACAAACTGGAGATGCTGAGCGAGAAGACGAACGCTCACAGCGACTACATCAGGTCGGTCGCGTTTTCCCCGGACGGGACCAAGATTGTGTCCGGATCTGACGACAAGACGATCAAAGTCTGGGATGCAGATTCGTTCAACCTGCTCGAAACGCGTCCAGGCGAGGCCATGGCCTTCAGCAAAGAGGCGGAGGGTGTGGTGCGCGATGGCGCGACAATACGCATGAAGGATGGGGGCGGCGCATTCTATGCGCCGAGCCCAATCTCGTGTGTGGCTGTGAGTTGGCCTAGGATTGCAGCCGGCGCACATTCAGGGGAGCTGTACCACCTCGAGGTGATGTGAGAGCATGGAGTCACACCCAGCAGCGTATGGTCTTTCCTTAGATTATAAGTTAACAGCGCCGTCGCGGGCGGGCGGAGCACTCGCGGAGAGTGTGCGCGCGTGCGTAGTTGTGTTGAACAGCACTCGCTGACCTCCTCCGTCCATAGCAATAGAGCCCTCGTGCTTGGGGGTTCCGGAGGTCGTGCGCGTTGTGTTCAACAGCAGCAGCACTCGCTCCTGTGCTTAGGGGTCCAAAGTGCGCGCGTTTGTGTTTCACAGCAGCAGCACTCGCTGACTTCACGGGGTCGCTTCTCTCGCTCCCGCGTGTGCTCGGCAACTACAGCGCGCGCGCAGCGCCGCGGCGCCTCGCCGCTCCTGCTCTGCGTGCTCGCGCCGCTCCAGGCGATCGCAGCCGAGGAGGAGTCGTGCTCGCAACCGATGACACGCGTGGCTGTCATCGGCGCAACAGGCGGCGTCGGCGCCCACGTCGTCAGGCTCGCAGCGGAGCAAGGCCATCACGTGATCGCGTTGGCGCGTGATGTGTCCAAGGTGACGGCGCCCGTGGCTGAGAAGAAGACGCTGGACCTGACGAGCCGCGACGTCGACGCCGTGGCCGCAGCCATCAAGGGCGCAGACATCGTCCTGTCGTGCATCGGCAATCGGCGCGGCGAGGACCCGATCGTCGAGGCGGGGACCGCGACGATCATGGCGGCCATGGCCAAGGCCAAGGTGCCGCGTCTGGCGCTGATCTCGTCGATTGGCGTGGGCGACAGCCGGCTTCAGCTGCTCCGGCTGGGCTTCGGCGGCGTCATCTTCTCCGCCATCTTTGCCACCCTCCTGCGCAAGACCAAAGCCGATCTGAATGCCGCCGAGGCGCTCGCAATCGGCTCCCCGGCCGGTACGTTCTTCGGGGCCGCGAGGGCGCACTCGCGACCTGAGGGCGTCTCGGCGGTGGTCGTGCGGCCTGCGGGCCTGAGCGACGCGCCGGGGGAGGGCAAGTATGACGTGGCGCTCGCCGATGGAGTGGTGCGACAGCGTGCGACTGAGTGCGACTGAGTGCGACTGAGTGGTTGATAATTGCGACTTGAGTGGTTGATAATTGCGTCTTGAGTGGTTGATAATTGCGTCTTGAGTGGTTGATAATTGCGTCTTGAGTGGTTGATAATTGCGTCTTGAGTGGTTGATAATTGCGACTTGAGTGCTTGATGATTGCGACTTGAGTGCTTGATGATTGCGACTCGTTGAGACTGATACGAATTGCGACCACTGAAGACGAACAACCGCTGGTGATCTCATGATGGCCACTGATGGCGTCATGATTGTCGCTGATGACAGGTGGGCAGCTCGGTCGCGCGTGAGGACGTGGCTCGGTTCATGCTCACGCTGGCGACGGAGACTAAGTACGACAACGGCGCCGTGTCCGTTGGCGGGAACGCGCCACGTGTTGGGGGGCATTGAAGGGGAACGCCTCTCGCCTGCGAGCATGTGGCGCAGTGGAGGATCGTGCGCGAATACGATGGCCGCGGGGCCTCGTGGTCATGACAAGTGCGCATTAAACTTGACAGACACAAGAGAGCGGTGGAACTGGCAGGTCGAGCGAGCGCAGCGGACTGGACCGGACCGGACGGTGTCATTAACATTTTTTTCTCCTCGACACAGCCACAGGCCCGGCCGCTACCTTCAACGCCGTGCTCAACTTTTCAAGATGACCTACGGGTAAGAAACAGAAATGTATTATATTCAGGTTCCGCCGAGCGCCGTTGACCACGTGGTCGGCGTTTCCGTTTCGCGTTTGAGGTTTGTCGCCGATGAGCGATGACCCATTTTGAGCTTAGACCGAAAGCGGCTTCATGGCCGAGGCGACCACGCACGGCGCAGGAACCTGGAAGGGCGCGCGCCCATCACGGCGCCCGCTCGGTCGCCCATCGAGCCGCGGCGCGTCGTCCGTGCCCACCACGGCGCGCAGCCAGGAGGTGGAGCGCTGGACACCCTGGTAGGGCACCCCCGCGTACCGAGCCTCGACCGCATGCCCAACGGCCGCTCGGATCGCCGCGAGCTGCGCCGGAGATTGCATCTCGAGCAGCGCGCGCGTGCGCGCGGTGGCGGTGTGGAACATCTCGAACAGGTCGTCCTTGTGCGCGAGCGGCACGACCGCTGGGATCGTCTCGACACGCACCTGCAATAGATCCACCGTAATCACCATCAATCAATGGCAATCAATGGCAATCAATGGCAATCAATGGCAATCAAGGCACGACCGCCGGGATCGTCTCGACACACAACGGCCATTCGAAGATGCCATCAAGAGGTCATGAGGTCATCAAGAGTCATTAAGAGGTCATTAAGAGGTCATTAAGAGGTAATCAAGAGGTCATTAAGAGGTGATTAAGGAGGCCATCCGATGCAATCAAGAGGCCATCAGAGGCCCTCTTACCGAGTCCGCCGAGAAGCCCGCGGCCGTGAGTGCCGTGGCCGCGTGCGCGCGCTCCGCAAAGTGGAAAAAGGGGAGAGGCGCGCCGGGCAGCGCCTTGCTCGCGTCGCCGTGGGCACTGTTGAGGCGTCGGGCGAGCTCAGGGCGAGCTCAGGGCGAGCTCAGGGCGAGCTCAGGACACTCAGTGGCACCAATCCGTCGCCCTCAGCGGCTACTCGGTGGCCCTCAGCGGCACTCGGTGGCACTCAGCGGCACTCGGTGGCACTCAGCGGCACTCGGTGGCACTCAGCGGCACTCGGTGGCAATCACCTGACGGCAATCACCTGATTTTGCAATCACCTGATTGCAATCACTCGGTGGCACTCACCTGATGGCTCCGAGCAGCATTTGAAAGGCAGCGTTCCCGCGCTCGGGAGGCTCCCATACGGAGTACGCGACCTTGCCGCCGGGCTTGAGCACGCGGAACGCCTCCGAGAGTGCCTTGGCTGGCTCCGGCAGGTGTAACAGCACGAAGCCGAGGATGACTGCGTCGAAGGAGGCATCGGGTAGAGGGAGCTGCTCGGCATCGCCGAGCACGAAGGTGACGACACCTGGATGCGCCTGGGCGACGGGTGCGCACAGGTCGAGCATGGCCTGCGACATATCCACACCCACCACCTCCGACGCGCCGCGCTCCGCTGCCGCCGCCGCAATCAGCCCCGTTCCGGTGGCGACATCGAGCACGCGCATCTTTGTCGGAGCCGGCAGCAGCGCGACGGAGTCCGCCGCGGTGCGCTGACGAGGAGCAGGGACGGCGGCCTCATTGTGCGCCCCAACCTTTGCCGGCGCCACCGTCATGACTTTTTCCATGGCAGCAGCAGGCGTGAGCAGCACCGCAGCGCCGTCGAGCAACGCGTTCGCCGCCTGCACGGTCACCTTGGCAAACGAGTCAGCGTACGCCGCGGCGCTGCGTTGCCACATTGTCCGTTCTAGCTCACCAAAAGCGAGAGCGGATGATGTAGTGCTCAAAATGGGTCTGCGGGTCATCAGCAGCCTCACCGCCACCATTTTGTCCGCGTGAACGCTCAGAACGACGCGTGTTTTGAGGACAAATACAGTACTGACTCGTTTTGTGGCAACGTGCGGCAGCTCCTCCACTCAGTTCAAGAGACGAGTGCGTGTGTGGCTCTTCTCACCAGAAGCTCTCAAAAGCCGCCAAAGCCACCGCCGCCAAAGCCACCGCCCATGCCACCCTGATTCATCATCTGCATGATCTGCTGCATCGCCTGCGGGTCATTCATCATCTGCTGCGCCTGCGCCATCATCTGCGGATTGTTCATCATCTGCTGCGCCTGCGCCGCCATCGCTGGGTTGTTAGCCATCATCTGCTGCGCCTGCGCCGCCATCGCCGGGTTGTTAGCCATCATCTGCTGCGCCTGCGCCAACATCGCCGGGTTCATGCCCATGCCGCCCAGGCCGCCGCCCATGCCGCCGAAGCCGCCGAAGCCGCCGCCCATGCCGCCGCCCATGCCGCCGCCGAAGCCGCCGCCGAAGCCGCCGCCCATGCCGCCGAAGCCGCCGAAGCCGCCGCCCATGCCGCCGCCCATGCCCCCAAAGGCTGCTTGCGGCGCGGCCGGTCCTGGCGCTGTCGTGGGCGCAGGCGTGGGCGCTGTCGTGGGCGCGGGCGGCGCGGGCAGGGTCGAGAGCTTCTTCTGGAGCACGCCCACATACACCTTCAGGTGGCGTGCGCTCGATACGGCGCTCGCCCCGCCCGCCGCGCCGCCCGCCGCGCCGCCGCCCCAAACCCAATAGCTCTCGCCATCAAGCGTCTGCTCGGCGAAGCCGATCGCACGCATAAGCGCCGTGCCGGGCGCGCACCCGGCCACTTTTTTGGCGAACGCGGGGTTGGCGGCCTTGATCTTTCCATATTTGGTCAGCTCGGTCGGGTTCTCCACCAGGTTGCTGCCTAATTTGGCGACGGTCGTGAGGCACGCACGCCGCACCTCGACGTCACTCACCTGCAAGGAGACGCGAGCACGAGAGGCACTCAGAAAGGCACTCCGAAAGGCACTCAGAGGGCACTCCGAAAGGCACTCCGAGGCACTCCGTGGCACTCAAAGGCATTGCGCCGTCACTCCCGCCGTCAAGCGACACGAGCGCCTCGAGTAATTAGAGGGCAATCAGAGGCCAATGAGAGGCCAACTAGAGGGCCAATGAGAGGGCCATTAGAGGGCACTCGACGTCGTCACTCACCGCGTCGAGCGCCACGAGCGCCTCGCGCAGAGGCGTGAGGTTGAGCGGAGGCTCGTCGAGGGTGGCGGCGGGAGGGCTGGCGGGTGCGGTGGCCACAGCCACCGGCGTGGCGGCTTGTGGCGCCGTCGTGGGCGCAATCGGCGCGCCCGCCGCCGCCGCCGCCGCTGCTGCTGCTGCTGCGACGGGGGGCACGTGGGCGAGCGGGTTGAAGCGGTTGCCGAGCTGAGCGGCCGCCATGTTCGCCTGCATGCTCTCGAGCATCATGCGCAGCTGCTGGCCCTGCGGCGCCGAGAGCGCCTCGTCGGCCACATTCACGATGCGCGCGGGCACGCCACCTGTGCCGCCCGTCAGAAAGTGCGCCAGCTCGTTGCTAAAGTGGTTGCAGTTGTGCGAGAGCAGATTGTACGTGTCGGCCGTGAAGCGCGGCGACAGCTCTCGCAGGAACGCGTCAACCTCGGCCATCGACTTGGTCGTCCGGCCGAGCGGAATGATCTCACACGTCGGCATCCCCATCGCCTGACCCGCCGGAGTCACGCACACCCCGCCGCCGAAAAAGTACTCCTTCGCGCCCGAGGGCCACTCGACGACGACGCCCGTGTGCGGCACGATGTCGACCTGCTTGCCGACCAGCGAGACAGACATCACGCGGGCCATGCCCATGGACAGGTCGTAGACGTAGATGCAGACGGTCGCCATACGAGCGCGCGTCACCTCGGAAAAGTAATGGACTTCGGGAAAACGCCCGCTACGACGCGTATCGGATCAAGTTCCCCACTCCACATCCTCATCCTCCTCCATCTCATCGTCCTCGTCAGCCCGCTGCAGCGCCGCCAGCGCCGCCTCGACCTGCTCGTCTTCCTCCGAACAAATCTCCGGGATGAAGATGTCGATCTCCTCTGCCCAGCTCGGCGCCGGCCTCACGTGCCGCGGGCGAGCGGGCGTCTCGTGCTGCTGATGCTGCTGCTCTAGCCGCGCCGCCGCCGCCGCCGCCGCCGCCGCCTCCTCTACCTCCTCGGCTACCCGTCGCCGCAGAGCGTTATAGACCAGTGCCCGGTACAACGCGCCGGCCGAGACGCCCGCAGCGCGGAAGACGCCCGCCTCCTCGAGAGCCAACGCACCTGATGAGCGGGGCAATCAGGTGCAATCAGGTGCAATCAGGTGCAATCAGGTGCAATCAGCACGCCCGCCTCCTCGAGAGCCAACGCACTCTGGAGGAGGAGCCGTTCACACTCGTACCTGCATTCACACGCGATCCAGACGTGGACAAGATCCGATGAAGACGTGATTAAGAGCTCATCAAGACGTGATTACGAGCTCATCAAGACGCAATCCAGGCGCAATCCAGGCGCAATCCAGGCGCAATCAAGAGGCAATCAAGGAGGGGAGCTCTCGTACTGCGTAATCAAGACGTAATCAAGATGCAATCAAGACGTAATCAAGACGTAATCAAGACGTAATCAAGGAGATGAGCTCTCGTACTGCAGCGGCGTTGCACCGACGAGCCGCGCGACGGCATACGTGCTCAGCACGCTCGCCTGATGAGGGAGGCAATCAGATGCAATCAGATGCAATCAGTTGCAATCAGTTGAAATCAGGTGCAATCAGTTGCAATCAGTTGCAATCAGTTGCCATCAGCACGCTCGCCTCCGAGAGATCGTTTGCGAGCTGCTGCATGGCAAGGAGGCGCAAGCTCGGTATATCCAAATTAGGGTGGCGCGAGCTCGGCGTTGCGAAGTTAGGGAGGCGCAAGCTCGGCATGGGCATGGGTGGAGCGACAGCGATGGCGGCGGTGGCGGGTGGAGCGGCGATGGCGGTGATGGCGGTGATGGCGGACGCTTGCATAGTAGGACCACTCTCCCTAATTTGGCAATTGTCCCTAATTTGGAAATTGTCCCTAGTTTGGCTCTCCCACCAGCCCAGTCGAAGGCTCCGAAGGTCCTCTTGGCGCACCTGATGACGGATGCAATCAGCGAGGCCATCAGAGAGGCCATCAGAGAGGCCATCAGAGAGGCCATCAGAGAGGCCATCAGAGAGGCCATCAGAGAGGCCATCAGAGAGGCCATCAGAGAGGCCATCAGAGAGGCCATCAGA
>PJAB01001284.1:0-15710 GCA_002887195.1 Chrysochromulina parva
TGTGGGGAATTCCCAGTGGGAAATTAGTGGGTACGTAGACACTTGTGTTTTGTGGTTGAGTGGAGCCATGGTGTCTCTCATTCTCTTTCTCGCCTCGTTTGGCCCTGCGTCCACGAGATACACCGCTCGGTGACGCGACTGCAGGCGGCGTACCGCGGCCGCAAGGGCCGCGAGCGGATGCACGAGCAGGAGTTGCTACGGCCGGGCGTGCGCGAGGCGGTGCGTGAGCAGGAGCGCGCTGCCATTGATGAGCGCCATGCCGAGCAGGCCCGGCGAGAGCAGGAAACGGCGGGGAAGAGGCAAAGGAAGGCCGCCGAAGCGATCGCTCATGAGGAGATACTCGCGCTTCGCGCACAAGAAAGCTTTCTGACTAGGAATGAGCGGCTGAAGCGCGAGGAGCTGGAGCTGAAGCGCGAGGAGCTGGAGCATGCACAGCGCCTCGCCTGGTGGGTCGCCGGACCGATGAGGGTCCAGATCGCATCCAACGTTGCATATCTGCGTGATCGTGCTCGGCCCTGCCGAGTGACGATCAGCGTGGCGAGCTACGCAGAGTACGCAGCAGAGCTCGCGGCGGCGGCGGCGACGGCGGCGACGGCCTCGAGTATAGAAGCCGCTCCCACCGCCGGGATGAGGGCCGACGGCTTCGATGACGACGATGGCGACGAAGGCAGAGCGTCCCGGGCGTGGATCCCGAGCGCGAATGAGACTGGAGAATGGGCGCTCGTCTCGGCGCTCGGCCGTAGAGGCGAGGGCTCCGGCGAGCTGGCAATCTGGGGAGATGGCGATCTGGGCGGCGAGGGCTCCGGCGAGCGTGCCGAGGTCGGCTGGCTGCTGCCGGAGGCGGGGGTGGCCGAGGAGGAGGAGGCCGAGGAGGCCGAGGAGGCCGAGGAGCGCCCACGCACCGTGGAGGAGCTCGAGGCTAAGCTCGAGGCCCGGGCTCGCGCCGAGCGGCTCGCCACGATCAAAGAGGAGCTCCGCACCGTCACTGAGCAGTGCACTCTCATGGACCAGATGGTGCACGATAAGATGCGCAAGCCAACGGGCGCTGAAGCGTACAGGAATCGGCAGGAGCTAGCACGGCTGCTCGAGAAGCGGGAGAAGGTCCAGAAGACGCTGGAGGCGGAGCAGGCCGAGCACGTGAGGCTGCTAGCGGAGATATGTCAGTGAGAGAGGCACACGGGCACGATACACGACATGCATTGCTGTGCTCTGGAGTGCTCTACTGCTGGCTCGGCCACATGCATGCTGTGATGCATGCATGCTGTGACGACCACATGCATGCTGTGACACTCGGCCACATGCATGCTGACTCGGCCACATGCTAGCCAGATGCTAGCCACATGCATGCTGTGTGACGGCCATATGCATGCTGTAACACTCGGCCACAAGATGCTGTATCCTGTGGTGTTTAGCCGCACGCCGCAGTGTAAACTGAGGTCTGCGCCCATGCTGTGCGCGCGCAGAGCGCTGCGCAGTATGTAGATGTTCGCGCGTGCACCGAGCCCAGCTTTGGCGGTTTGGGCCCGTGAGTCGCATGTATCCAGGTGTAATTTCAAGTCGTGCGATGTATCGTATGTGTCGTCGGGCTGCGGGGCCGGGCGGCCCTACATACACCGCGTCGTGTGGTGGACATGGAGTCGTGAGACGTGACTCGTTCGTGACTCGTGTGTAACGGGTTTATAATCCGCGCACCGGGCCGGACGGGGCGAGAACAACCAAACGGCGCGCCCCGCGAAGAACTAGTGAACCCTAAAGTAAGAGCTAAGAGCAGCGACTCAAGGTCGGGTTCCAGCTTCTACACCCGGTCAACTACCACGCACTCGTGCTTGCGATGCGGACCCCGCCCCACTACCCGCGTCTGCGCAAGCGGCTTTCTGCTGGTGATGTACATGTACATGGCTCAACGAACGTGTCGTCATCCCGAGGCGATCGCAACACACGTGGGCGCTGCACAGTGAGCGCCATCACGGTTGCACGGTGAGAAGCAAGTCGTTCCCGTCGTCGTTCACCTTGAGCTCGAGCTGCTGCCCACGAGGAAGCCGCCCGAGTACTGTCTGGTCCCTCTTGCCGACCCTGCCACCATCCCGGGGCCCACCAGCACCACCACAAGGCTCTGTGTGCGCTTGGCCCGCTGTGTGGTTGTGATGATTGACCAGCCAGAGCACCGAGAGAAAGAGGCGTTGGGCCGATGGGGCTTCCACGGCTGCCCGCACAGTGTTGCCCTCTCCCTCAACACCCGCATGCTGCTCAACATGCTGCTCCCCATCGTCGCCATCGTCCACATCTCGGGAGGCGGCCTGGACTCGAGCGTGGACGGCCGGTGCGTTCGCATCGCGGAGTAGCTGTGAGAACGCCAGGGGGGCGTGTGTCGCGTCAGTCGGCACGTACGGTGCGACCCACTCGGCAAGGGTGCGGATCGTCGAGAGGCGGGTGAGGCCGCTTGCTGACGGCACGAAGGACCGCACCGGTGGTGCTCCAAAGGGCAGCAGAGCTGACGAAGCTGACGAAGCTCCATAGGGCAGCAGAGCTGCCTGCGCGCTAACCTGCACGCTGGCGCGCATAGGGAGCGGCTGGCGTGCGAGTGGGTGCGGCGCAGGCGGCATTGCCCGCGGCGCTACCGACGAATGGTCGCCGTCCCATGCACCGCCCCCATCATTGAAGCCGTCGCCATGATCTCCGAAGCTGCCGCCATGATCTTCGAAGCTGCCGCCATGATCCCCGAAGCCGCCGCCATGATCTTCGAAGCCGCCACCCTGGTCGTCCTCATCGTCGACCGCGCCCTCACCGTCGTCGCGGCTCTGACCACGCATGAGATCGAGCGCAGCTCCCGCCTTGCGTGCAGGCACCTCGGCATCAACCACACGTGACCGCACGCCGTCGATACCCTGTCCGCCATCTTCTTCGCTACTGTCCATGACGAAGCCGTCCATCGCATCGCCACGGTGCTCCTTGGGATCGCTGCCTTCGTCTCCCTCGCCGCCGTCGCCGCCGTCGCCGCCGCGACCGCGAAGCATCCGCTGCGCCTCGAGCGCAGCCAAAGCTGCAGAGGCAGCAAGCTCCTTGCCGCCATCCTCTTGCAATACGAAGGCGGCGAGGTGCGGTGCGGCCGCCTCCTCGCGACTCTGCTTCCAACGGCGCTGCTTGTGGCACTGAAGCCATTCCTCGAGTTCGCAGTCCTGGGTGAGCAGACGCGAGAAGATGGCCGCACCACGCCGCTTCACGTCGCACGCGGCCGGTGGCAGGATGAACTGCCAGCGTCCTCCCGCGCCGTCCCCACCGCCGCCGCCTCTCTTGGTGACGACCGGCTGCAGACCATACGGGAGCGCCACTGGTTCGGCGAGCATCATCGGAGGGAACAGATGCTTCTCATGATCTATCGCCAGCTTGAAGGGCTTGTGAGCGGCTGCGGAGCGCTCAGGCAGCGGCCCAGAGCGCTCGCCATTATCGCCAAAGTCTACCAGCAAGGCGAATGGACGCGATGCTGCGCCCGTACGCGCTGCCAAGGAGGACGCAGTGCCTCCTCCAGCGAGCGTGACGGGCAAAGAGGTGCCCAAGGTGTCCGAGGCGTAGGGGGCGACCATCGCGTCTGGAGCATAGGGGGCGGCGCTCGTGGGCGACAGGAGCCGAGCTTGGCTGGCAGGAAGCGAAGTACGGCGCAGCTGCTTTGGGGGCATGGTGTGCTTCGCAGCTGTTCCTCTCGGCTCGGCCTCGTCAGAATCGTCCTCATCGCTCAGCACGACACGGCGCCGTCGCGCGGCCTTCTCCATGGCCACTGCAGTCCGCACCTGAGACCGAGGCGGCGCACGGCGTGGCGCCGACTCGAACGCATCGTCGTCGGATCCCAGAATGCTGTCCTCATGGACCTCGACCTGTGTAATGACCTGTGCCGACGGCGCCACCGGCTCACGTAAGGTTTCGTCACGTAGGCTCTCGCCCCGCCGAGCTTTCGTGTCGTCGGGCGCCGTCGCGTCCTCGCCAGAGTGAGACGCACGGCCATGAGTAACTGCGCCCATGGCCACTGACGAGGGGGAACGCGAAGGCGAGGGCGACGGGTGCCGTGAGGCACAGAGGCCATCGTCTGCGAAGAGGTCCATCTCAACCGTGCAGTTGTCCGGTACTGCGCGCTCGTCCACCCCCGCACCATGCTCGTACCTCGCTTGGGCCATATCGATCGGCTCGTCGCCCTCGCCCTCCCAGCCAGCCGCGTATTCGGACGCGGCATCATCATCCGGCAGCCACTCACTCATGAGAGCTGAAGCAGCGCGGGCGTCAGAAGGCGCCTGGGCTCCGATTACGTCGGCCGGCCACTGGTGCCACCACGACGCGTCGTCGGGCATGAGCCTCGCAGCGTCTACGGACATCGAAGAGGCAGCGTCCTCCTCCATGCCCACGTATGCGTCCGCGCCGTCGACGGTCGCTGCTGCGCCTGCGGCATCCGCCTCGCGGGCAGCTGCCTCCCAACGCTCAAGTAGACATAGACCGTCGGCCGCAGCGGGCGGCGGCACGGGGCGGTGGAGCGTGCGCCTCGGTGCGGTACGCCGCCGTGCACGCAGCAGCAGCGCCGTGAGCTCATCGAGGTGCAGGTTGGCAGGCGCGTCATCGGTCGCGCTCGTTGTCGACGAGGCGCCGCCTGCGCTTTGCTGTCGTGCAGCTGCGTCGACGAGTCTTCTCAGTCGCAAGAAGGCACTTTCCCACGCCTCTGCCAGCCGCTCCTCGTCCGCATCGGCTCCACCATGATCAGCGAGCTGGTTTCCGGCAGAGTTCATGACGGTGCTGCCGGCATCAGCGGCGCTCGCCTTCGCGGCAGCCTCCTTAGCCGCCTTGGCCGCCGACTGTACGGCAGTGAGCGCAGCGCTCGCCTCGCTGGCAACCTCCTTGTTCATGTGTGCAATGAGCTGGCTGCGCACCTGCACCTGCACGGACGCGTGGCTGATGGCCGCTTGCGCGTCCTCGATCCCCTCTTTCTGCAGAACATCTGTGAGAGATGAGACGGAGAAGGCCTGGAAGGAGAAGGCGCTCCACCCCGCAGAGCGCTTGGCGGCGCCGTTCTTGGCCACCTCCTCCTGGATCGCACGGAGCGAAAGGTTGGAGCCCACACCCGCACTTACCCGGAGCATCGGCCGCTTGTTGTGACGCGCTGGCATCTTGGCCACTGGGCACACGCGAGTCTCGTTATTCGGTCAAGGGGACAAGAAGAATACTAGTAAGTTGATTGCATGCATGCACATGCATGCATTGTAGACCCTGCTTCGTAATGGCAAATTTCCCCAACGAGCGATAGCATGGACGGGAGTATAGATCCTTCCTCTACGTGTCATGGTACATCTCGCATTGATCTCCCCGCAGCAGATCAAGCGATTCCCCGGACGTCATGCTGCGGGGGCGGTGTGTCTTTATGAACGACACGTTGCGAGATATCTGAAATTAAACAGTACAATCGTTACTATCAGCTCGGCACACTCATGATGCATGGAGACTTATACCATGGCTCACTAGATTTTACCGCGACCCGGGACGTCGCACTCGGAAATCTCGGGTGTAGACTGCCTATGCTCAAGCTGCGACCGGCAACGCGGCGGCATGCTCTGCGACGAGAGCTCGGAGCCCGGCCTCGTTGGCGCCTCGCATGGTGTCGATCACGAGGCCGCTGCGAAAGAAGAGGAACGTTGGCATTGACGTCACACCGAGCTCTGCTGCAAGCTCTCCGAGCACATCGACATCAATCTTGACGAAGAGCGCTTTGCCAGCGTACTCTTCGGCGATCGCGGCATACGCGGGCGCAATTCTCTGGCACGGCCCGCACCAACTGGCGGTGAAATCGACCACGAGAAGCTTTTCTCCAGCTTCGGCCTGCACCGCAGCCCAGTCATCCCTGTCCTGGAGCTGGCGAACACCGCCGCGCAGTCGCAGGAGCGCTCCGACCAGCGACGGCTGTTGCATTACCCCAGGCGCATGGGGCGGCTGCGTGAGCACGGCAAAGCGCGAACCTGGGGCAGCCGCTGCGGCGGACGCCACCAAGGCATAGGCGAGGAGCAGCGCCAATGGTGAAGCCCTCATCAGACTCATCATCTCGCAAGCTCTGATGGGAAGTCAAGTCAAGTCAAGTCAAGTCCAGTCTACAGAGGGTGAAACAAGATGGCCTGGTGTGCTCGTGTCTCGCGGTCACGCGGAAATGAAAACCCCAATCCTGCGTCGTAAATGTCTTGATACAATTGTACCCGGTACTATTGTACTGTGTAAAATTATTGAGCGTGCATCGTCTACGGTACATTGTACCGGTACGCGCGGCGTGCAGGCGCACGTCGTGCTGGGCATAAATGACAAACGCTTCGACCCGCCTTACCCGGCTACCGGTACCCCCGGTGTCTTTTTACCGGATGTGAACCGGATGTGAAACCGAAAACCAAAACCCATCCATGGCGCAGGGTCTCCGCATGCAGTCTCCGCACATGACCGATGCGGCCCACGAGCCGTCTGGCGCGAGCAGCGCTCGTACACCACCCCCGGGCGACGCGGCATCGCTTGGCTACGGGCTGACAGCCTCGCTGTGGAAGCTCGGCGGTGGCACAGAGCGCACGATGACGGCTGGGCGCAACCTTCGGGCTATCATAGACAACATCCTTGAGAAGCCGAGCGAGCTCAGGTACCGCAGATTACGTGCCGAGGGCGCCGCGTTTGCGACTCGCGTGCTTGCATGCCCGGGCGCGATTGAGGTGCTCAAGGCCGTGGGCTTCGAGATAGTGCAATATCCCGATGGTTTATATTGGACACTGAGAACGGTGGATGCGGCGCTCCTCAGCGAGGCAAGGCTCGAGCTGGATGCTGGTCTCAAGGCCGTCCGGAGGCTCCTCTCTGTACACGACGAGCCACATCGACGAGAAACACCGACGCGCATTCGAGACGCAGACTCAAATGGTGTCGCACTGCCAGTGTTCTTGGCTGTGTCCGAAATTGAGAATGGAGGCGTAGCGTTGGAGCGCGAGTCGCCGGTTGAGCCGATGGCTGGTATTGCGGCGGGCGGCCCAAGGCATGCCATGGCGGCTATATCGATGAGTCGACAGCTGCAAGCACGAGCGATCATTCACAGGGTGAAGTCTCGCGACGAGGAGGTCGAGCGGCGAGGGCGGGACTCGTTTTTCTGGTGGGTCACTTGCGCGGCGGCGGCCTTGTTGATCTCTGCCGCCGTCGCCAGTCTCTAAAAACAGCGTGCCCAAATATGGCAAAAGCCCGAAATCTCAACTCCGCCTCTGTGTGGTCGGACTTTCGTCCAACGCCTCCAATTTCACTGGTCGGCTCGGATGGCAACCGTCGTCGGCTCAATGGCAGTGAACAAGAAAGTATCCGCGCCCCACCGTGGCCCCCTCGAACTTGCCCTTGCCGCACGAGATGTTGAGGCGGTGCGGGTAGCCATCGCCAGCGGTGCGGACGTCAATCAATGCTTCGCTGACGGCCTGACGCCTCTTTGCCGCATGGCCGCCCTGGGCGAGCGGCGCATCCTGAAGCTGCTGCTCAACGCGAATGCGAACCCGGACCAGCGGCCGCCGCCTCGCGATGAGGCACAGCCCGTCTCGGACGTCGCTAGCCAGGTGGTCAGTGCCGGCTTCTCCGCTCTGCACTGGGCATGCCGTGAGAACAAGATGGAGTGTGTGAAGCTGCTGTTGGAATCGAAGGCGATCGTGGACGTGCGCGCTGCCGACAATGTGACGCCCTTCATGCTTGCTTGTAAGAACGGGTACCACGAGCTTGCCAAGCAGCTCATGGTCGCAGGTGCGGACATCGAGGCCGCCAACGTGCGTGGTGGCACTGCGATGGTGGTCGCGTGCGTGATGGGCAACGCCGAGATCCTCCGCACGCTGCTGGCGATGCGGGCCAAGGCGGACGCGGTGACGGTTGCGATTGACGACAGCGAGGAGCTCTTTGAGTGCCGGCCGCTCGTCACCGCCTGTCGTTACAATCATCCGAAGTGCGTCAGCTTGCTGCTGGCCGAGGCTTTGAGTGCTGAGACGCTTGCGATCGCGACGAAAGAGCTCGAGGAGTTCCCTTCGTTCACCGAGTGCGCGAAGCTGGTGCGACGGGCCGTGGAGCGGCGCGAGCAGCGCGAGCAGCGGTTTGGCGTTCGCCCGCCCGCCGCGCCCGTGGCGAGCGCCGACGTCGACGCCGTGAGCGCGACGGAGCGCGCGGACGCGGCGATGGCAGCCTTGATCGCAGAGGAGATGAAGCCACGGACGGCAGCGGCACCACCCAAACCGAGCGGAAAGAAGAAGCGCCCGGCCGCCCAGCACGCGAAAAAGGCCAGCGGAGCCGCCGACGCGGCCGCGGCCGCGGCCATGGCCATGGCCTCGTTGTCGTCGTCGTTGTCGTCGTCGTCGTCGTCGTCGTCGGCGGCGGCGGCGGTCATGCCGACGGCGGCGGAGTTGGAGATGACGGTGACAGCTGAGGAGACCGCAGCGACGGCCGAAGTGGCCGCGGCCGCGGCGACGGGCGCGCCTGGCACGGAACCGGCCGGCTCGGTCGCCGCCGAGGCAGCCACTACGCCGCTGCGTACCTCGCAGCCGGGAACTCCCCGCAGTCCCACGTCGCCGCCTAAGCCCGACATGCATGCGCTCCTGATGGAGTATGAACTATACCAATATCAGACGAGCGAGACGCACCAGCGGAGAAAGTCGCAGGAGGAGGCGAAGGATGAGGAGGACGCCAAGCCAAACCAAATCAAGCCAAGTCAAGCTAAGCCAAGCCAAGCCTGGCTAGGCTTGTGCTTGGAGGAGGACGATGACGACGGCGAGGAGGAGGGTGAGGAGGGGGCGGCCCTTGGCAAGAGGCGTAGCGACGACAAGGGAGGGGAGGGCAAAGAGAACCTCAGCCGCAGCAGCAACAGCGACGAAGACGGACCAACCGCGCAGAATGAGGAGCCGGCGCCGCTGCTCCAGCTCAGTCCGCCACTCGTAGCGGCGGAGGCGAAGGAAAAGGAGTACGCTCAACTGGACGCGCTGCTCCGCCGTCGACTCTCTGCCCGCAGCGCGGACGACGCCGGCAACGAGATGTCGCAGCTCAACATGTACTTCAGCCGCAAGAAGTTCACCACGAGCGCGATGAGCTTCTTCTTGACCAAGTTCCGCGAGAGCTCGCTGCCACGTGAGACCGTCGTCCCGTTGACGGAGGACGAGCGCCGACGGCGCAAGGCGCGTCGGCCACCGCCGCCGCCGGGCTGCTTGAGCCCCGATGCCTCGGCCACCTCCCAGGCCTCGCGCCTCGCGCCGCCGCTGCCGCCGCCCGCAGCCGCAGCCGCAGCCGGCGCGGAGCCATCGCTCCGGCCAGTGAGCACCAGCAGCAGCAGCAATCCGCCCATCACAGCGCCGAGCCATCGGCTGGCGAGGAGCGCGAGCTACGCGGAGCTCGAGCGCCGTCTTGAGCAGGAGCTCGAGGCGGCGCGCATGCGCGAGGCGTCGCTCGAGCAGACGCTCAAGCAGCGGAGCGATGCGCTCTCGCATCTCGTCATCTGCCCTATTACTCACGAGCCGATGGTCGACCCCGTCTCCGCGGCCGACGGTCAGACGTACGAGCGGCGCGCGATCGAGGCGTGGATCAAGAAGGGAACGGTGCCTATCTCCCCGCTCACGGGCGAGCCCCTCGAAGACCTGACGCTCCGCCCGAACTTTCTTGCCAAGGCGCTCGCGCAGGAGCGCGCTGGCAATTGACGAGCGCGCGGCTACATGAGAGTATTTGCATGCTAACGTCGTCGCATGCTGCATGTGGCCGGTGGCCAACTATGTCTGGACTACACGTATGGTGCATGTGCCTTAGGGTACGAGCGCGGAGCTGCCCGCGCTGGTCTACAGTGAGAAGATGTGCGTAGGTGGGCACGTGGGCATGGTACGTGGGGCGCAGGGGGGGGTTGGGGAGTGGGCGAGGCTGGGGAATTGATTGAGAGGGCGCGCGTGTGGGGGCCCTGGCCCGTGGCGTGCCGTGCGAGCAGGTCGGGCTGCTGTGAGCGGGGTACTGGGTTGCCGCCTTGTCGGGTATTACTTCTGAGTTCAAGACTGAGCGTTGCTTCTGTGATGCAGCGGATGCAGCGATCGGGTTGCAGCTTGCAGGCCGTGTAGAGTTGGCATGCGGTAGTTGGGCGTGCTTACTGCTTTTCGACTCTTGGGCGTGCGGGCGCCGGGCCTCACTTGAGTGAACGGATGAAAGTGACTGTTGGCCAAACTGGAATGGATATCGCGCGTGGAGTTCTTAGTACTTCGTTTCATCGTTATTAACGTTTTATCGAAACGTTTTATCGATATCGTCCTCGTGGCGTCGCGAGAGCGCCAGCCGAGAGCGAGCGCAAGGGCAAGCCGACGTGCGCGACGACCGGCGAGCGTCGCGCGACGCGTGAACACGGTTAGCGTTAGGATTACGATTAGTGTTTATATAGATATAGATGTCGAATATAAATGTGACAGTGTATACACTACACACTGTCACAGTCAACTCTCTAAAATATGACAAGGGCTCTTGAATTACATGCAGGGGCTAGGATGCACGCATGCACCAACGGCTGCACGGTGCACGGTGCGGGCGCTGCTGCCTCGCGCGTCGCGCATACTACGAGTTACTTGCCGAAGAGCTTGGCGCGGAGGGTCGGGAGCTGCGTCTCGTACGCGAGCATCAGCCGGTTCTGCAGCGTGTTGTTGAGCGTGATCTTGCCGCCGAAGCCGATGAGCTCGACGCCGCCGATGCCACTCTTCAGCGATTCGGAGCTGAAAGTCACCGAGATGGCGGCCGCAAACTCGGCCGACTTGTTCTCCTTGGCCCACTTTTCAAACCTGGGGAGAGCCTTGGCCAGCGCGGCCTTGGTCGCCGTCTCGCCGCCCGCCACGCCCTTGACGATCACCTTCGTGTCCGCCAACTGGGTGAGGCCTTCGTAGATGAGCGCCTCAAGGAGGGCAGGGTATTCGCTGCTCGAGACCAGGCCGGGCAGCTTGGCGGCCGCCTCGGCCAGAACTTTCTGCATCGCATCGTCGCGCTCCTTGAGAGCCTTGAGGCGTGAGAAGCGCACCTCGTTAGACTGCGCAATGCGCTTCTGCACCTCAACCTGCTTCTCCTTGACCTCGTACGCAGCGCGGATCTTCTGCTTCTCGGCCTCGACCATGCGGAGCTTCTCAATGTTGAACTCCTCGTCGGTCTTCAGCTTGATCTCGCTGGCCTTCTCCTTGGCCTCCTGATGGATGAACTGCACCATCTGTTGGCGCACAAACCGAAGGATGCGAGGATGAGCAGGAGGATGCGGTGTTGGCAGGCGGACCGGAGGAGCAGAGCATCAGGCGCGCCGGCAGTCACTGCTGGTTCCCCCCCCTGGCGCTGGGAGCGTTCCGAAGGGCGTGGCCGTCGCGGAACACTTACCTGGTTGATCTGGGCATTGACCTCAGCGTCGTTCATCCTTCCGCGCAGAGAGGACTGCGCACAAGGGAAAAGGCAAGCATGAGCGACTTGCTTGGCGGCGTGCCGGTGACTGCTCGCAGCGGACGCTGCGCGATGAGCATTGGTGGTTCCCAGCAGATTGCTGCAAACCGCTCAGGCTCATTGCTGGAGGCCGATCGAAAGCACGCTGGGCCCTGCCGCGCGACGGAGTGCTACATACATAGAAAAAGTCGTACCGGTAAAGGAAGTCCGCAGTCGAACTGAGATTCTGTCAACGGAGAGGCCCGCAATTCTCGACAACGTGCCACTTCTTCTTGAGAGAAGAGCGGGGTTCACAAATTTCGTGTTTTTCTTCGGAAGAAGGTCGCCCATCCACCCAAGCGGAGAATCTTTTCGCCGCGCGCTATCAAGACAGCCACTCTTCGCGACGATGGCCTCGCATGCTCAACCTCTGCTGCTGCTGCCGCTGCTGCTGCTCGTACCTTCGAGCGCGTTAGTCGTGACGAACGTGCGAGGCCTTCCCGCCATTGGGCTCCCGCGTGCCGCGCCTGCGCCTCGCCTCGGAGCTTGCAGGTCCGTGCTCATCAAGATGTTGGCCAGCGGGGATTCCGAGAATAAGGACAGCGGCGACGCCTATTCGGTCGACTGGGACACGGCATGGCAAACGGAGTTGTCCAAGCGTCGCACCGGCGCCGCACCGGCGCGACCCGAGGGCCGCGAGCCCGTGCCCGAGTTCAAGGTGGTAGAGTTGAAGGTCCGACGCGCCGCCGACGACGCGGTCGCGTCGCTGCAGATGGCCTCGAGTGATTGGAAGCTGTGGGTGGGTCTGCTCCTCGGCATCAGCGTCCTCACGGCGATCGCCGCGCACTCGTCGAGCACGCAGCAGACCTTCTCCGTCTGAGCTGCCCCAGCCTGCAGGTCGGAACGGTGCGCGCACGCGCGCGACTCCAGCCGCCGCGAGAGGCGCTTCACTCACGTACGGCGCGAGGCGCGCCACTCACCTGCGACGCGAGCGCGCCATTCATGCGACACTTCTCGTCATCATGTAACGCGTGAGTCTCATCACAGTGAACTCTCTTTGGTGCGGACGTTGTACACTCACGCACCTGTACCATTCCATTAGTTCTTATTACGCGTAAAAGAAGGTCGGGCGGCTCGAAGATCCCTCCTCAACTTCAACCTCGTTCGCTCATTCAAAGTTCTACTTTTGGAACGCCCGGCTCGCACACGTAAGACGTGGAAGCGGGAAGCCGCGCGGGAACTCGCACACCATGATGCCGCTGTTCACTAAGCAGGAGGTCATCCGCGGCCGTCATCTTGACGATGGCCTCCCACGCTCTCCATCAGTTAGCGACGCGAGCATAGCGGCAGACCCGTCCGCCATCGCACTCGGCATCATGGTTGTGCCAAACAATCTTGTGCTGCGAGTCGCCGCGCGGGCTTCGTGGCTGCCAGAGGCTCGCAAGTATGCGACCACGCGCTGGGTTGCTGGCGATGTACCGTGCGCGCGGAACATGCTCCGCGAGGAGGCGGAGCTCCACGGCGACGTGGTCTTCGTCCCAACCAAAGATTGCCAAAAGTGGCACAGCCCGCACAAGGTGCACGCGTGGTACCAGTATGCGCTGCGCACGTTTCTGCAGGCGGCGTGGATCGCCAAGATGGAGGACGACGGGCTTCTGTGGACGAGCGCGCTCGCAGACTTGCTTTGGGCGGTGCGCCACTCCGGCCATGCCTCGATCGACAGGCCCAGCGCCTCGGTGTACGTGGGCATGCTGCAGTGGCAGGGCGGCTGCACGCTCTCCGAGGTCGGCGTCGGCACCCCGTCGGAGCAGAAATGCAACGGCTGCTGGGGCGGCTGGTACCGTGGCGGCGCGGCCGCACCGCGTGATTGCCATGGCATGTGGAAGGAAGGCTGGGCGGGCTCGGTGCGCCAAGGCACCGACGCATGCCCAGCCTTCCAGCTCGCGCCGTTTGCATGCGGACCGTTCGAGGCTCGCTCGCGACACCTGGCGCAGACGGTCGCGCGCTGCGAGTACGCGGATCGTTACTTCCGCGCCATGTCGCGCCGCGGCGACGCTCGGCAGAACTGGTGCGTGAGCACCGACGGTGGCCAGGGCCATGTCCTCGGGGCGTGCATCCGATCCATGCATGCGGCGGACCTCGGCGCGCACATCCAAAAGTATGCGACCAAGAAGCAGCTCAATGAGTCTCGCTCGGTGCTGATCGTGCACCCGATCAAGTCGCGTGGGCTCGAGAATAATCCCAAGCTCCACCACATGGTCGTCAATGACTACAGGCGAACGTGGGAGTTCCTGCTGCGTGCGCCGTTCAAGCACAAGCCCATTTCGCTGTCGCGGATCGTCTTCAAGCCGAACGAGACGCGTCCGTTTATCGAGCGAGTGCAACACGGCGTGAGCCAAACAATGCGCCTGCCGAGGCCGGCGAGGCGCTAGACCTTAATTGCGGCCTAGAGCCGGCTATGTCTCTGATCACGGCACCACGGGGACCCCGCAACTATAGAACTTTCAACTTAGTCTTAGCCCAGCGGGGAAGCAACCGCGACGTAGCCGAACGATATATAAACATTTATTCAGCAGGAACTCCCACGTCGACTAGTACGCTTAGCGTTAAGATTCTGCGACCATGAGTGAAACACTCCCCCATGCCCGTGCACGATTGTCATGACAATTGTCGTTGTGCCCGTGTTAAGAACGAAAACCGAACGTACCGCGACCCTTCAACACGCTGTGAGGATTTTATGAGTCCTGCCGGCGTGCTCTTGCGTTGCCACGCCCCCCCCGCCGCTGCCGCGACGCTCACCGCCGTGCCACGCCTGGCTTAAGCCTGGCTGCGGCCGCACGTTTTCAAAGTAAATCTCTGTCCCTCTCCCAAAGGCGAAAGGGGGGGGGGGGCGCGGAGGGGGAGTGGGGGACCGCCCCCCCCTCATAGGGAGGCGTCCACGACGTCGATCAACGACGCCCCACAGCAAAGTTTATTGCAAAGACCGAAACCTCGCACTGGCCAACCCACCACCCGTCGGGAAGCGGGGTTCGATGTGTGGGTTCTCGCACGCTTCCTCGCTTCGTAAGGGGCCGCGTCTCAGGTCAGCGACAGCGTCAACTTAGAACTTTGCAGACCTCCGTACCATATTCAACACCCGGTAAGTACGCGCCCATCGTGTTTGGTTGGCGGGGTTTGTAGCTTTGTACGCGGTCTGCCACTCAGCGGGGTCCCAGCGGTCTCGGCCTGGCGAGTGGCGTGGGGTGCGTGCGGCGTGCGTGTGTACTCCGCCGTCTACCGCGACCGGGTATCGGTATGCGTATCTCGGTCCGCGCGCGGCGGAAGGGCGGAGGGTGCAGGGTCACCAAAAGCAAACTTTCCTATCAGTCTGCCGTGCTCTCAGCCGGCTCGATAGTAGACGTTCCCACTGCTCCACCAGCACCACTGTGAATGCTCGCGGCCCCCTCCATATAGGCCCGTACCTTGTAACCACCGTGCATGTTGGCATGCGCATAGAACTGGGGCGCCTCGGGATAAATCCCACATGTAACCACTGTGCATGCGGGCATGTGCATGCATCTTGGGTTCCCAGCACGACGTGTCTCGAGGCGCCCGGTTCGCCACCGCGCCCGCTCCCGGCCGCCCCGCTTCCACAGCTTCCTCTGCTTCCTCCGCTTCCTCCGCTTCCTCCGCTTCCACAGCTTCCTCCGCTTCCACAGCTTCCTCCGCTTCCACAGCTTCCTCCGCCCTCGGCCATCAACAGCCATCTCCTCAGGGATGCGTCCGCGGGCGCATCTGGATCGTCCGTCCCTGGTACTCGGTCTCGTTCATTAGGGATGCGCATCCGGGCGCACCTGGATCGTCCGTCCTTGGTACTCGGTCTCGTTAATTAGGGATGCGCATCCGGGCGCACCTGGATCGTCCGTCCTTGGTACTCGGTCTCGTTAAACAATTGAATGGCCTTGGCAGCCTCGCGTGTCGAACCGAGCAGCACAGTCCCGTAACCCTTACTTGTTCCATCGGGCGCCTGGGCGACGTCCGCACGAACGACCGAGCCCGCCTCGCGAAACATGTCCTTAAGATCCATCCATGTCGTCTCCCGAGGCAGACCGCCCACGAACACTTTGCACCCGTCGGTCGGCGCCACTGCCGAACCGCCGCGGCCAGCCATGCCGACGCCAGCGCCGCCCTCGCGGTCCTCGCGCACGAAGATCAGGCGGCCGTTCAGCTCGGTGTCGTGCAGCGTGCTGATCGCCGTGGCCGCGTCGCGCGCGTTGGCGAATGTGACAAGGCCGCACCCCTTGGAGCGG